>JAXQQM020083419.1:0-20546 GCA_034641835.2 Pinus albicaulis
TCGGGGAACACCCTATTTCCTCCTATAAGTTCACTGTTGAGAGTTTAATCAACAAAGACATACAATTGCATTCAAAGAAGAGGGAACACCTTAGACATCTAGGACTACAATTATAGGGACCTTTAACACAATAATTACAGTAATGAATAGAGGGTATGATTGTGTTGACACCTAATCCTAAGGGTTGGGTGAGGATATTTAATATTGTATATTAAATAATATTAGGAAATAAGGAAGGCCAAGAGTCATTGGGAGATGAATCCCAATAGCCTCACCTCCATGTATAAATACATGCACATTCTTCATCTAATACACATTCTTATTTTCGGATTTAACTCCTGGTTTGACATGGTACCAGAGCCAGTCCCACTATTGGCATTCTTGCCTGTAGTGTAACTCCCTCATTTCTGCTAACAGTCTTTTGCTCAGTCAGTTTTATGTCTAGTTTTTGCTGCTCCATTAGATTGCTGCCATTCTGAGTTTATATACTGCAATTCTGCATTTTTTTTTAAATTATCTCTACAATGTCTGCACAGTTCTGAATCATTTATTTGCAGCTTCTGAAGATTCTGCAATTCTGCAATTTGCAGTTCTTACAATTCTGCAAGTTGCAGCTCCAAAAATTCTGCAGTGATTAGAATTGGTATCCTGCAATTCCAGATTTTTAAAACGGCCTCTCGGCCTCCCCTCTCCCCTATGACCCCGCCTACCCCATTTCCCCACGCCCACCCTACCTAACCCGACTGCTACATACCCCATCCCCTTATCACTCCCACCTCCCCGCCTTCGCACACCCCTCCCCACCTACACACACCCCCTACCCACTATCGTGGACTCCCACCGCTCTCCCACCTCCCCACCTATGCATACCCCATGGCCTCCCGAACCCAATTATCCGCACGCTCCTCCGTTCTGTGTCTACTCCCACAGACCATGAACAATGCTCCTCCTCGCACGCTACTCACTACACCTCGCTCGACTCCCCGTGGCCTTTCGGCCCTCCCCACCCTTGCTGTCTATTCTATTCTGCCACACCACACTGCATAGTTAACACTCCTCACCACATAGTTAACTCTCCTCACATCCCTCCTCCCTGCATATCCGACTCCTCTCATACGTTGTGTTACACCACCCTCCTCCACGTTGTTTCAACACCATTAATACGTTGTTTCGATACCATTTATTATACCACTCCATTAATACAATTAACACTCCCACCATATACAATACTGCCCACAGCCCATATATAATACCGCCCATATATAATACCGCCCCATTCATTAACAATACCGCCCTCCCACCATATATAATACAATACCCATATAATTTTTTCTCTTCAAACAAAAATATATATATATATATATATATATATATTTGGTGCAGAATTCAGTATTTCTAGCAAAGCTTTTCCCCTTCAATTGAGTATATTTTTCAGCAAAGAGTTTTTTGTTTTCTCTCCTTCAAAAGAAATTTTCCAGAAAAGTTTTTTTTTTTCCTCCTTCAAAAGAATGACAGCCCCTTCGTCTTCTGAAGAGGCTGCATACTTTTCACATAGAGAAAGGAGTCATGCTCCAAATCCTTCCAGAGGAAGAGGAAGAAGAAACTAGGAAAGGGGGGCAAATAATCTAACAAATCTGATCTTCATTTCACATGTTGCAATAAAGATGTGCATGATGCATCCAAATGCAAGACACCTTGGAATAAAATTGAGCAGCAAAGAAATCAAGACAAAGGTATAACTAATGACAAAGACAAAGGTAAAGCACCTGAATCCACTCATTATGTTCTAGCACATTGTAACAATGGAGTAACTGAAGACTTATTTGATATTTCATTTACTTCATGGAGAGATGATTGGTTGCTATATTCAGGAGAAAAATGTCACATGAAATTTAGAAAAGATTTTTTTGAAGAATTTACTGACAAAGTTGATGGAGCAGTATATTTCACAGATAAATCCAAACTCAAGCCATCAGGGCTTGGCACAGTCAGGCTTAAGTTGCTTGGTCTTCCAAATCATATTTTACATGAGGTTATATACCTCCCTGAGTTGAGGAGAAACTTGTTGTCCCTGGTCCAAATCCGCCAGCAAGGACACTCCATTCACTTGTTTTATGGCAAGGCAGAGGTTAGAAAAGCATCAGATCACTCACTTTTCATGGAGGGAATAGAAGAAGGAAGACTCTTGAAGATGAAAGGTTCATCTGCTCATGCTCAAAACTTCGCATTCAGTTCACATCATGATGAAGGTACATCCCCATCAAGTCTTTTATGGCATGCTAGATTTGGACACTTAAACTATGAAAGCCTTTGTTTATTGAAGAAAAATGGTGTTAATGGACTGCCTACAATTCCTAGGAAACCTAAGGAATGTGATTCTTGTATTCTAGGAAAGCATAGCAAACAACCATTTCATGATTCACACTCCGGAGCACATAGAAAACTTGAGCTTATTCATTCAGATTTATAGGTGAAATGGGATGGACTCAATACTTTGGACTCAAATATACACAGGTAGGCGAATTCAGCTTGATCGGATACTCTGATTCAAACTTTGATGGGGACAAAGAAACAGGGGTGTCTACTATAGGTTACACCATGAGTCTTG
This sequence comes from Pinus albicaulis, assembly GCA_034641835.2. Taxonomy (NCBI): domain Eukaryota; kingdom Viridiplantae; phylum Streptophyta; class Pinopsida; order Pinales; family Pinaceae; genus Pinus; species Pinus albicaulis. Next base: position 2,609 of record JAXQQM020083419.1, read on the forward strand.
GATCATGAGCTATCTCATGGAGATCATGCAAACAGTCAGTTCCAGCAAATTCCATGACTGAGGCAGAATATGTGGCAGCAGCTGAAGCAACAAAAGAAATTATGTGGTTCAGAAAAATCCTAGAATATTTGCAGATGAAATAAATGTATTCAACACCACTCATGATCGTAAACACTTCTGCAATAAAGTTGGCCAAGAACCCAAAGTTCCATGATCGAAAAAAGCACATCAATACAAAATACCATCTAATTTGACATCATGTTTAGGCCAAAACCATCCATCTACATCATTGTTCCACAAATGAGAAAACCGCTGATATCTTCACCAAAGCACTTGGAAGAGAAAATTTTGAAAAGTTCAAATCGATGCTTGGACTCACCAACATCCCTTCGGATTAAAGGGGGGAATGTTGACACCTAATCCTAAGGGTTGGGTGAGGATATTTAATATTGTATATTAAATAATATTAGGAAATAAGGAAGGCCAAGAATCATTGGGAGATGAATCCCAATAGCCTCACCTCCATGTATAAATACATGCACATTCTTCATCTAATACACATTCTGATTTGTGGAGTTACCTCCTGGTTTGACAGATTGAAACAGACCTCTTTGTCAAACTGCAAGCATTAATAATCAAAGGGAGATTTCAGATACAACATTCAGTGGCAAAGAAAGAGGGAACGCCTAAATAGTCTTTAGCACAACTGAATTAACCATTGTTGAAATAAAAAAAAATTGAATATTCAAGAGAGCTGTCAAACTACCCTGTCATGTTCAGTAGCAGAAAACATATAAACAGTGAAGGATAAATAGGTCAGAGGTGCTTCTAAGGTACATTTCTCTGCCTAAAATTTTTATCCTGCTGTAAGTCAAAGCATAATGGAACAAAGTGATAAACAGGAAACAACATTAACAATAAGAGATTACTTCACCAAAACCAGGCTTAGGGATCCAATGGTCTAGCCTCCTTCATCCCAAAAAAACAAAGACCTCCACACCCCTTCAGAACACTGATGCTTCTTCAAAGCAGCAATCTATGTATTACTTTAGAAATCTCCAAATGCCAACCTTTTACAATGAGACTTCAAAGAGTCTTTATAGGAAAAACTGAGGAAAAGTAGGTAAAGAAGGTTTAATGATCATTCAGAGATAGGAGAGAGCATTCGAATGCTCCATCCTGTGTCATAAACATAACATTAAATTCTAGACATATTTAGTAACCTCATTGCTTGTTGAGACTATTTTGATATGACAGAAATCACCTAGAGGGTGTCCTTGGGAGGAAAAATCATCTGGAGTGGTACTGTTATCTTCTTAGTGTGAGTTAAGTGGAAAAATGGGCTTTGAGGACTCCCATACTTCTAAATAAATGCTTCTAACAGTTTGTAGTAGATTCTTTGGTGTAATAACTGCTTGGCAGGCTTTTGAGCATGGAGATTGGCTATGTCTGTGTTAGTCAACTTCTGCACCAATAACTGCTCTGTTCCATTTTACTTCAACCTGTTTTAGCTCTATTTATGCTTTCACTTTGCTGATTGCTTGAACTACTTTTGTAATGGTGCCTTTAAAGGTTTTATTAATCTTCTATGCCTTGTCTTTCGCCACTGGATATGTGATCCTCATCTTTCTGAGTGTTCTGTGTACAGGTGGTGGGTTTCGCTGAGCTGGAGCGTTTACTGAGGGTTAATGTCTATGACCCATCGACTGTCATGAATTTACCCTTTGTTCTAGTTCTTTTTACGCTGATTCTTGGCCCTGAGATTTCTATTTGAGCCTTTGTGTCCCTTTTGTGACTGTAAAACATTTATCCTTCATCGGCCATGAAAAAACTATAAACACACAATAAAATTGTCATGAAAACCTGCAAGCTTGGTTTAGACTGCTTGTAGAGGCTCTGGGGGTGGCGAAGGAGCAGTGAGGAGGTCGTGATTGTAGCAGAAAATCGGGAAGAAAACCCCGACAGAGCAGCTAACCAGGTTTAGTGAGGGTCTGGGTGCGATGAGGAACGTGGACCGTTAGATCAGGATGATCTACGGTGGAGATCTCTTGATGAGCATAGCAGGAGAGAGATGGGAAGCAAATGAATTGAGATCATGATATAATATGGGTCGTGCGATCTCAGGGATTGACGACTAGGATTAAATTGGGAGCGACGTCGTGGAGGGCAGCAGTATGGCGGAAAACTGGCAATGGTTTTCGCGTAGCAAAAAGGGGGGAGGCAGTATTTTGTGTTTGGAACGCGATTCCATAGAGCGATCAACATGTGGCTTTTGAAAACCAATTTTATCGCATGGAAGTAGCGCACTGTGAGGGAGGCTCAAAAATTGCGTGATCTTGGTCATTAGTCGTCAGATGATGGGCGACAGATCCGACGGTGCGGATCACACGGGATAGGTGCAAATATTCAAGGGAAAAAGTTATGGCGGGCCAGGCGATGCAATGGTCGTAGATCTTCTCAGATCGACAGCCCGGATTCCATCGCAGGATCGGGGAGTCGGGGGAAAAGAACAAAGGAAAATAAAATTTTTGCGATTGTGATGGAAGGGGCTGAAATAAATGCTGAGGCTTGGTTCTGTGGGAGAATAAGGTGACCAAGGTTGAGAGGGAAAGGTGCTTATCGCATCAACGGGGGAAATAAAGAATGACAAGGGAAAAGGGGAAAACTCTGATTGTGATGAGCGATAAGGGCTTAGCTCCTGGTCTTAGGGGTGAGGTCATGTGAGGGAAGGGACTAAATTATAAGCCCTCGGGGGCTAATAATTTCAAAAGTGCAAAAGGTTGTTTTTAGGCCTAAAACCGTGATTTTTAAGGCCAGATGAGGGTTTTAGTAGGTTGAAATGAATGAATTTAAACTAAATAAAGTGGAGATATAAGGTTTAAAGAAGGTTTAAGATGATTTAGAGGTGAAATGAAAGGGTTTTGTGGGTAAAAATGGAGATATTTATGAAAGTGGACTAGAGGAGTGAATGGTGAAAATGGAACTTCATCGACAGCTTTCCTTTGGTAAACAGCAGGTCTTTGAGGGCTTATAGTGAAACAGCAATGAAGATTAATTCAAAGGATAAAGAATCATCATAAGACTTCAAAGATGATGGATTTTCAAAGGGAATATATCTCTTGAAGGCTTGACAAAAAATTTAGCCACCACTAGGTATATCAGAATTTATAGGTGGCTAACATAATGCTTGACCTAAAAGTGCAGAGGAACCCCTATGGGTGACGAGAAATTTTCCTTGTATTCCTCCGTGACTTTGTCCATCTGTCGTTGTCGCACAAGGGAGCCCTTTTTGGAGGTTGCGGCCACAATATTATTCTTTCCCTGTGGGCAAATAATAGTGAAAACAAATTTCCTGGTTTGGGAAACAATATTATTGCATTGCTTTGCAGTAATCAAATAGATGGCAGAAGTTGGTACTACCTTCGATATCCTGTACAACTTATTTTCCAAAAGTAATAATAAGAGAACGATGCCTATACTGATACACAAAATTTTACTTCCACAAGTACGGTTGGGCTAATAATATATCAAAAACTTCAAGAGGAGAAACATCACACAGTGCCTCATCCATGAAGGGATTGATGTTGTAGGGAAGGTGATACTACTGGCTGATGCAGAGATCTCTTCCTTCGTGAAGCCAACTGATGGTATACAACTGCAGGTGTGTTGTTGCTAGTAGGCTGAGCTACTTCACGACCTCTACTGAAATGAGGTTCTTTTGGATTCATCTATTGAAAATTAATTGCAATAGAGAACCCTTCACCCACATATGGGAATGGAAGAGGCGCTCCCCCTCCTTTGGATCCTCAAGCTCCTCCCTCTGGATCTTGGTGATGGAAATGGTGGCACTTGGTTCAGCATCAATGATCTAATTCCCTTTTTCATTACCCTTGTCCAGTTATGACTCAGAATCAAAACATGCATCTGATTCAGATGCCTTCATCTCATCCACCAGTGACTGTTTAGACTGACACTCACTTATGTTGTGAGTGGAGATTTTATGAAATTCACACCATTTCCCAGTGTCCTTATTTGGCTTTTTGGTGTTGTTCTTTTCTTGGTGCTTTGGATTTTCCCCTTGTTCTATGGTTTGGGGTTGCCTTTCCCTGGCTTTGGATTCACAGATCAAAAGTTTCACTTCTTCTACTTAAATTTATGCTTGATCTTGGCGGCATAGATATGCCATGCCAAGTGAGGTAATGTAGATGAACACCATTTCATCCTGAATCTATCTATGAAAAAATCTATGGTACTTGAGCACCAAATGTTTCTCTAAATATTTGATACCCAAATTTGTGTACAGGGTATGCAAATTATTCATCAGCTCGTGCAAATCTTGATCCCTTTTCTGTCACAACATCGTCATTTGGATGTACGTGTCCTCATAGCTCCCTACAGGGTAATATTGTTCCTTTATTCCATATCAGAATGAATTCCAAGTGGATGTCAATAAAATTGTTAGGTTTCTTCCTCATCCCTCTATTCACAGTAGGTTTCCCACCAATATTTTACATGGGGGGAGGTGTTGAGGAGCACACAGGTAATATTTTCTCAATCAGAGAAATCATGGACCGAAAAATACCCTTCCAGAAAATTCAACCATCTATCTATGGTGTGTGCATCTATCTGGCCTTCAAATATAGGAATGTTTAATTTGACTTGTACCTTTAAGGGAGTGGCACCTCCAAAGTGACTATTGGATGAAGATGCATCACTCTTGAGAATCCGCCGCAGGATCTAAGCAAAGTTTTCTATCATTTTGTTCCTCTATCACTTGAGGGCTTCTTCAAGAAAATTTTTGATAGGATCTCCTTATCCCTTGTATTTATTTTCTCCTACCATGGAAGGCTGTCAAGGTTTTTGATGTTGATCTTGCAAGGGTTCAACCATATCGAGCACTAACTCCTTATACCCTTACCTCGTTGGGTACATGAAAATAAAAATATAGAGAAAGAGCATACCGCTCTAATACCACCGATCCAAATTTAATAAGGAAAGAAATAGAATATAGATATAATCACAAAGATATACATGCAACACAAATAATATTTTGTTTCATTAATATCAAATACTGAAAATTATTACAAACAAAATTGAAAGAAACTAGCTCTAGCGATGGTAGTTTATCTCTAAGAAGAGATGTGGCGGCTACATGCCTCTGAAATGTGTTACAATGAGGCTTAAGGGAATTTTTATTTTTGAATAATAATAGAAAACCATAAATAGCCAAAACCCTAACCCGAGGTGATGTAACACCAAGAGTTTATGGGCCCTGTTGGGGTTAGTTAGGCAGCCAACTTACCAGGGTTGTAACTTGGTCATTTTATCTTTGTTTGCCGTGTGTGATACCTCGTTGAAAATATCTCTCCAAGGAATACAATTTTTTCTATAGTCCCCTACTTTGTGTGTGGGACTGCAACAGACCTCGAAAAAACACCGTTTAGGGGATCAAAATTGCTTCGGAAGTTTAGGACCTGAAAATTGCTAAAAAAGTAAATAAGAAAACTTATGAAACTGTCTAGGTGGAATAGGAAAGTGGCCACCAATATCCACCTGGATCAAGTATACTGTCTTATAGAGGGGTAACGAGCTGAATTTTCTTGGCCCAAACCAACCAGATCGTTCCCTTGTTAAAGAGAACTTAAAATAGAAGCTAATGCAAAGAATTAATAAAATTGAACAAGAATTGAACATGAACGTGGAAGTGATGCTTCTTATTAAAAATATATCATCCCTTAAGACATCTATATATCCATATTCCAGCTCCAAATCAATATGAGAAAGTGGAAGACCCCAAACACTCATCTTAGTAGCATGGGAGTACAAAGAATTGCTTGCTTTCCTCCTTTGTAGAGTCATGATTTGGCTTTTATATAATTTACAATTACATGATAGGCTTTGAACAAGCCAAACCATTCAAAAAATTAATGAGAGGGGTCATAACAACTTCCACATACAAATGAGGTATCTTATAACTAATATCTAGTCAAGGAGACAAAAATGTGATATGCAATTTCCATTCTTTTGCAAATTTGGGCAAGATCCTAGAATTATTGAAAAACAATGTTTTTTATAAAACTTCCTCAAAGAACCTCGTGTATCTTCTTAACCATAGTGAATTTTTGGAAACAACTTTTTTTTATATAAATTTATATACTCCGAAGAAACCCACATGCTCATATTTTTATATTCGCCTCCATATGAACACAAATCGAGGTCAAAGTTGGAAGTTTGAAAACTGCATGAATTTTGAGCAGATTTATTGATTTTCTTCAAGAAACCCACACATGTGACCTGGGTGCATTCCAACCCATGGGGAGGAGTTAAAACATTATTTTTGAGAAAAAACTTCCTCAGTTTTATTTGAATGTGTGTTGATATGTCGAATCCCCAAATTTGTTTCTCTTTAGTGTAGTAATTCTCCTCTTTAGTGCAAGAAGATGTAAATGCAATATAAGTACACCTATGAATATAAAAAAGTCTCCAAAATAGTTTCAAACATATTTCATCGATTATTTTCCTCTTTGGCAAGCTCAGATGATCGAGTGGTCCCCATATTCTTCCATTATGGTGCCTATGGAGTGTAGGACCTGCATTAACAACATTTAATAAACATCAATCCTAAGAAATGCATATAATTAAGGTATAAAATTTTAAAAAAAATGTAAATCCTCACTATTACATGAAAAAATGTATGTGCAATATAAAGGTTCATAAACTAGTAAAACAAGGGAATAAGTGAGGCATCATATGGGAAAAAATATGCATTAGATACAAAAAATTTAGGGCTTTACATCTCCCCATGCCAATCATCTTACATGTCCTCATGCAAGTGAATCAAATGCTATATTGATGCTCCCTTACAAAAAATCAAAATTGAAACATTAATCTTTCGACACTCATAATATTGTTCCTTGCTAGATTTGGTTTTTTTGATAGAAAAATGCATAATATATCATCTTTATTCATTAATATTGATCAAAAGAAAGTATAATTTTAGGGATCCCATGGGAATGCTAAAAATATTGTCACTTCAAGGATAGTGTCATCATGAAATAGTCAACAACCAAAATTTCCACAAAGCATCTCAAGAGAAGTACATATTGGTAGGTCTCCACCTCAATATCCTCATTACAAGTAAAAGTGGCATTATTTGAAAGATATGATGTTAAATATGGATGTAAATAGGGAAAAATAAAGATGAAAAAACAATACCTTCCTAGGATGACCATCTTCTCGTTACCCAAGCGTACAGTTGAAGCTCCTCTTATTCAAGCAAAGTGAATCACCTGCACTAAGGGACCCACATCCATTAAAACCTTCATATTTCTGAAAGATAGAACTCCAAATCACATTACTAAAAGGATCTTAAAGGCATTCTTAGAGAGATTTGATAATTATTTTAGGGAAAGACAAAAAAAAACCAAGTAAATAATAGTGTAAAATTGACTTTAATACCACAGGAATGGCCCTACTTCCAGCAAGAGTCTATAGCCTCGACAGGGATGCCTTTTAACTCATTGAAATATTTGTGTCTCATCTATTTGATATAGAATTAGAGGCATTTAAAATAATTTAATTTGGTTTAGGAATTAAATGAAGGTCGTTGTCTTGGCTTGGTAACCAACAAATGACAATTCCATTCACAAGAGCTAACAAGAATGAACAAGTTGAATTGTGATGAGACCTTTTGTCTTCCATATTTTCAACTGAAAGTCATTACCTTGGCTTGGTGACCAGTAGCAGTAATCTCATTTTCGTTAGGACCCATGATCATGGTAGGTTGGCTCGTAATGAGACCTCCTATCCGTAAATTATTTTTTTATGTTAAAAAACTATCATTATAGTTAACCTTAGATAGGTTACTTAATAGGTGGGGAGGAAAATATTCCCCTTAAGAGCACGATATGGTGTGAAAATTTTTAAATTACTAATCTATACTGGTTGTTCCTTCTATGCTAAAGAATAATTTTAAATAAAACATATCAGATAATGACTGAAAGATTCCTCGAGTTGGTCATGCTAGGGTTCTCACGAGACATCATTAGGGTTTTACAGGAATGGTTTGCCATAGGTTGATTTTCATCAATACCTTCAAATGGAAACTTGAAAAGGTTTATTTGATGAAATTCTATTAGAATGAATAGACCAAAAGTAGGTTTTTAATCTTATGATTGGAAAGTATTAAGTATAACAATAACAATCCCCCTAACTAACCCAATGAATAATCTTGCCAAAAATAAAAGTCAATTTATAAAATATGAGGCATTAAGAGTGAATCGATTCTAACAAGTCTTACCACAAGAGTGCATAATGAGAAAAATTTCAATAGGAATTGTCGTTTTAGGAGTGTTGTTGTAACAATTTTATTTCACATGACATTTTCATTTATTATTTGAATACTACCCTACCCTAATTTAGCGAGAGAATGATCTCCTTCAAGTGTATGAGTATTTCTAATGTAGCCATGTGCATGAGAGAATGCTAAATATACTCACACTTAGTTTTGAAGAATAAAATTCAACACATATCGAATTATGAGCAACTAGTTACTTTATCAGATATGGTATCAAGGTTTGTTGAATGATGAAGGAATAAGGCATGTTGATGAATGATTGAAAACAAGATTAAATGGGACGCACATATTAATGATTCTCTAACTCATACAAATATTACATAGCTTTATAATCACTCTCTTGGAGGCATAAGAGATTTTGTGAAAGGAAAAACAAAAATCCCTCAAGTTCGGGCTCATATCTTATTTTCATATTGAAAAGAATAGTTAAGGGAAATTATAGGGTTTGAGCTTCAACAAAAATTTTAAAATAGGTTCCATTCAAGGATTTATCCTCTAATGGAATCTGAATTAGATATTCTCGGGGTGATTTTTTTGTAGTGATAGTAAATGCTTCCAAACTCACCCCTTCCCCCGACCTTGAAGATATATCATTCCGTTCAGTAGGGTAATCAATGGGAAGACTAGGGGTTTTAAATTCTTGTGCAACCTCCTTTTTTTTATTAGGGTCTGGGCTATGGTTTGGGCCGGGGTTTAAAATAGTTTGGGTTAAGGCTTGGACTAGGGTTTGGAATAAGGTTAGTTCTAGTGTTTGGATTAAGGTATGGACTAGGGCTTTTATTAGGGATAGGGGATGCATTAGGATAAGGGATGCGATATGGATTAGGATAAGGGATATGATACATATTATGAATATGTTATGCATTAGGCTATGTAATAGGGTTATTTTTAGAGTTTAGATTATGTTTAGGGTTAAAATAAGGTTTCACAAGTAACTGGGACCATGAAGGATGATAACTTGGCGATGCATTGAGTGGAAATTGTGGTTGTTGTTGTTGATTTTGCATGAAATATTGCCTTAGGGAAGAGGCTGCAAACCATTCTTGAGGCCATGGGGATATATGACTTGAAGAAGAGGGCCAAGGATAGGGCCACTGTGGCCATGAAGTAGGGCATTCAATTGTAGGAGGACTAAAAAATTTCCATGGGACTATAGGATTATAAATTTGTTGAGGAACCTGCTAAGGATAATATGTATCAATCCAAGTATTAAATGATGATGGGTTTTGAGTGATACCTAGTGGTTGATTCGATTCCTTACTTTATTTCCTAATTATCTTTAGTAATCTCGACATTGATGGGAGATGTTATGTTGCATGAGCCTCTTCACAAATTCTACAAACTTTCAGGCTATTAAGTGGACACTTTCCAAGGGATTTATTCTTCATATAATTGGAAAAATAGATCAATAGTGGTTATACATCCTTTTTTTATTCAAGCAAACTATTAAATTCTACACTTGTGAGTTCTCCATTGGATGACTTGTATATCCCTATAGCAACATCAAACCTCCTCATTGAATGATTTATCAAAGTACCATTTTTCTGTGCTAAACAAGATAAGTGGTATATTCTGTTGTCATGTGTATGAATAGATAAGGGTGGGTTCTTACAACACCCGATAAATTAAAAATACTCTGAAAAAATGTTTAAGAAATTAACAAAAACTTGCAAGAAAAAATAGGTGAAAAATCAAATCAATTGCAAGAGGTCACCAAGATCAATCCCCTAAGCGCATCCACGACAATGATGCCAAAATTTTGGGTGCGGTATAGGTTATATTAATGGACCAAAATTTAATTTCAATTTGAGGTTCGTGGATTTTGAGATGAAGTACTGGAAACACCAGAGAAAGACTCTAGCAACTTGCAAAACAAAAAACTAACTTTTCTGAAAACTGCTCATACCTTCGGATTCCTACACTAGTTAATCTATGCTCTAATGTTTCACTCAAGGGAAGTATTTAGAAATAAAACCATAAAAACCAATATTTAAATCTATCAACAATTGTGAGACAACCCTATTTATTAGCAATTGAAAAAGATAAAATAAAATCACTCCTTAGTCTAGAATATGCACTCACAATCTTCCATGTTCTTGAAACCAATGCATAAAATCCCAACTCAATTTCTATACTAAGTTTGGAAAATTTAAAGAAAATCACACTAATCAACTTGGACATTGGCTATTTCACTCTTCCATTCATCAAACAATCGAGATTTAAAACTAGACAAATAATCAAATATATCAAAAATAACACAAGTATTAATATAATAATTCCAAAAGAGTGTTTCCAAGAAAATCAAACATGCCTCCAATCATTCATACACTTTATCAATTCCACTTGTAGATTCTTGCACTATTTCAAATCCTCACTCCACTACAAGGAAAAGACCCTCTATCGGATGTTATAAAGGAGGTTTTTAGTGTTATGAAATTGACCAAATTTGTCAAAAAAACATTTGCTACAACATCCGTTTTTGGTAACGGAGGTTTTGACAGAGCTTCTAAAGGAAATTCAACACAACTAAAAATAACTAAGAATCCGAAGGTTTTTATAGATGTATTTCTTATTGGTGCATGCTTCATGTGTGAAAGCACCAGTGCATTTTAACCTTTATGCACCGGTACTGTAAACTTACCAAGCACCGAGATGGAAAACAAATTTTGGAAGCCCCGAGGTGTTTAGAAACGTCCTAGTGTATGTCACCCACAAATACGTACCAGGCCGATAGAAGGTGCATGCACCGGCGCCCTTAAGGTGTAAAAACACACCGGGCCGTTAAGGTGTAAAAACACACCAAGTCGTTAAGTTATAAAAACTCACCGGCGCGTTAAAGGTAAACCATATTGGTGCATGCAATGCCTATCTGCCCGAGTCGTAGTCGTCGATAAAGCATAACAAGCATTCTAATTGGTATTGTTATTTGGTGTGGTTCTCATAGGTCGTAGAAATGCAACGGTGTACAGTCTCATACACGCATCAGTGCTCATTTTCTATTTTTTAGAAACATCGACCTGTGAGAGTGCAATTATTGTGATTTATTTAAATTCATTATTCATCAAAATTACACACATATCTTATAACAATATTCATATCAATTAAATTTTTATTAGTTCATTTGAATGTGATGTTTGGATGAATTTTTTATATCATATCATCAGATTTCACATCTCCTCATTCTAATATTTAATCATCCATATATTTAATCAGTGGTGTAACATTTCACAACGAAAATGGAGAACGCAATAGAATAAATAAAAACTTATATATATATATATATATATATATATATATATATATAAGACACTCTTTTTCATACAAAATGGGATAGTTAACGGTATCCCTTTGTCTTTCAATTGGGACACTATGTCCATTATATTAAACAAAATGTTTGATTTCACAGACAAATATTTCAAAAAATACAATGCCTTACTTTGATATCCAAACATATTGATCATCATTCTTCGTTGGAACTGCTATCACTGCTTGAGCTACTTTTATGAATTTGGTTATTTGGAGGAATGTTTTTTTCATTGTGTTGATTTGTTTCTTCTTCTTCAAGTTCCATCTACAAACATAAAAATAAAGTGTAATGAGCTTATATACATTAGTGAGAATAATGAAAATTGCAATATTAAATAATATGCATCAATGTAAATTTAAAATAAATGTACCATAGTAAGAATTGAGTCGTGAACTATACACATTCTTTCGAAACCAAATGTCATGTCATCTTTCAACAATTCATTTGTTGGCACAGTTCCATAATTTGTTTCCTGCAATTTTTATACCCCATAACAAATCATAGATTTAATATAAAAGATTTTTTTGTTTTATTAATTATTGATAGGGTTAATTAAAACAAGATAGATACTTACAAATTCCATAATTAATTTCTGATATGCCAACATATACTGACAACCCATATTTAACCCAATGTCAATCAATTCTTCTGATGGTTCTTCTTTGTATGTTAAAACCTATTTGAAGACGTTCAATGATGATTGTTGTAAAACAACTTAAAATATACAAAAATGAAATATAGTTAAGTTGTTATAAGGAAGTAACAATTACTCACAAACATAGATATCAACCCTTTTCTTCCTTGTCATCCTTTTTTATGTGTTTAATGGGTTCTATTTTCATTTATTTTCTACAATAAAATACTTGAAAATAAATCTGAAATGCTAAATTATTTATTTATTGTACCTAATCGAAAAATTCAATCATTACATATTACATTTGAAGAACATTGTTGTTGAGATGGCTCCTCGTGTGATGCTATTATGTCCATTTCTTTGACCATCTCCTTGTACACATTTTTGGACATTCCTATTGGCATATTTTTGATATCATCTTTTTCATCCTTTGAGATTTTCATTAACTTCCTAAAAAAGTAACATAACAATAAACTATTTAATTTTTATATTGATATATGAAAACTAAATTTAACAAAAGTGATATTTATAAATGATTACTTTGTAGTAATATATACATATAAATCTAGAAAAAAATTTAAAGGAATATAACTTTTTCAATCCTTCTTTTTTGTTGTTGTACATTTTGCTATTAAAATTCTGACATGTCCCATTGACCTATTCTCTGGAAACTCTTCTTATAGTTTAAATAAAATTTGGTTCTTTGAATCTTTGGATTGATTTTTGTATTATAAGTGGAAAGAACATCTATACATTCGTTCCACTAAATCCCTCAAAGTTTTGTAAAATTTCCCCCCCTTTTAGTTAACCTCCAACACCACTCCATATGAGCTAAGGTGCAATTCATTTTCATTTGCATGTTCTATTTTTTTTCTTTTCTTAGAACAACATTCCTTTTCTTCGTTGTTTTTCCCTATAGAAAATTAAACATATCTAAATTAATAGATTTTTTGAAACATGTTATCTAATATTTTTAAGTATATTATTAATGAAAATTCAAAAAATAAACTCATATTTGATCAATAGTATTTTTTTCATTCACCTGACTCATCCTTCTATAATTTTTCCATCAAGCTTTTACGCTCTTCTAGTATTATATCAGAAATAATCTTATCAAGCTTCGTCATTTTGTGGCTCTACATGATACACACTTAACAATACATATTATTTAAACTTACATATAGTTCAAAAATAATAATTTTTGTTAAGAATTTACAAAGAACTTGCGTTTTTTTCTTTTATGGATGTGCTATCAGTATTTTTGTTACTTGAACTCTTGTCAGCCATTTCTTTATCAATATAAAAAATGTATCATTCATTGATATATTTATTAAATAAATCACATACTTTCAGCTAAAAAAAAATAAAAAATCAAGAAAACAATGTGTCTATCTAAATTAGACGCTCGGTTCGACTTTCGCAACTTACACATTGAAAACAGTGTGGCAGGTTCTTATAAATGCACCAACAATATAGTAGAAACACCATACAATGCTCTTTGTCAATAGAAGACCCGATGTGTTATATTAATACCAGAGCACTGATTAACATAAACATACATTTATAAAAAATTGTTTTTATCAAACAATGTTTTTTGTCAATACGCGCTCGGTGCACTATACTACAATCGTGCACCAGTGGCCTATTTTAAACAGTGTGTGTCGATTAAAAAAAATCATTTTTAAAAAAATCATTCAAGGGCCGACATGGATTTAGATTTGAATCTACCAGTGGTCCCGCAAGTTAGATGTCATACGCCTATATATATAGTAATACAAACCCTATAAATCTAAAATGAAAAGCCCTAATTGTGAAGTCACATAAACAAGAAGAAGCAAGGGTTTAATGTAAGAATGGAATTTTTTGTTTTTATTATTTTAATTAAATGTAAATAGGAATAGAGATTGTAAATGATTTTATTAGTAAACTGCACAGTAAAATTTAATTTTTTACTATGCATGTATTAAATCTTACAGAAACTGTAAAAAAACAATTATTACAGTAAAATTTAACAATTCAATTTTACTATACTACAGGGTTTTTGTGTGAATCACCAAAGGTTTCAAATTATGATTCTCTGAATAGTGCTGATGTTCGAAAGTATTTTACTGCTCCATAATGCTCTCGTGCTCTCTTATTCTAGGTATGTCTCTCATGCAAATCCCTCCCTGAAATATTTTGCAAAAATAATGAAATAATGAATAGATTTTACTATTTAAAGAAATTTTTATGACATTAGATTTCTGAAAATAATTTTCCACTCATTTTTTTAGTTTACCACTTTTTTTTCAGTTCAAAAATATCAAGTTGTGTTTTTTTTCCCGATATTCGGTGCGTTTTTTAACTAACAGCACTGGTGCATCCGGTGGTAAAACCACACCGGTGCGGTTAATAGTACATTAGAACCAATAACAATAACTCATTTTTTAAGGCACCAAAATTACTTTTAGGTATGTACACCGAAATTTATTGTTGATTTTTCTCAAATGCACAGAGGAAATATCATAATTATATCAGATGGACAATTCTTCAAAATCCAGCTCGTTCCATAATGTTTTTCAAAGTCTATCGGGGAGTTCTCCCAATCCATATCCAGACGTAATTACTTCAAATTTTATTTATATTTTCATTATCTAATTGAATTTATTTTTTTATCCATGTCAATCAGCTGAATAAAATTAATTTATACAAATTTTTAGGTTCATGCAGATTCATAATCAAGTGGAAATGCACAAAATCTTCAAACAGTTCCAAAACATTCGAATCTCTTATTAGGAATAGCATATCACAAGGTGCGGTTGGTAGATGAAAATGGACAGCCACTTCACCCTGCCAATTGTAAATTTCCATCTTCTAGCCACAATCCTAAGACAATGATGGTAATAATTGTTTGGTAAAATGTAATTATTTCAATGTCAAACCAATTAATCATGCATTGGCATGCTTACTAATTGATATCATTGATTTTTTACTAATCATGTTCAAATATATTTTTTGAAATTATTAGGATTCTAGTGATGATGAGCGACCTACCTACCATCTTTCGTTGCACCCAACGACAATTTCAAATAGAGAGAAGGTTGGATTAAGAGAAAAACTTGGAGAGGAACGATACCAAGAATGGTTGAATCAACCACCTATTCAATTCCCACTACGTCCAGATTCACCGGTTAGGAATGACTACATAAATAGTAGTTCTTCACATGCTAGAAATGGGGGAAATAAAATAGAGCTTGGTGTGGATGATTACTTAAGGGATACGACTGCCATGGTGAAAATGTTGTGAGATGCATTCCAGAATGATGATCAGCTAGGGGATGATGCTCATATCGCTGATACCTTTTTCAAAAGCCTTAAATTTTCTTCCACTACCCCTCTCTTTAGACCTAGCGGTCAGTCAAAGTCTACCCAGTTGGTGACAACGATGTTACTGTACAACTTGAAAGCAAATTTTGGCTTTTCAAATGCATGTTTCTCGGAAATTTTGAGGTAATTGGCCATCAAGTCCCTTATATTTTGAGAAATATTGTCACAGAATCAACATTACAAATGGTCAATTTTCTTAACATTAAAAATTATTGGCATTATACATTTAATATTATCCACCAACTAAAACTTATTCAAATATAAGGTTCTTCTGAGTGATAATGTATTGCCCGGTAGCTGCGAAGAGGAAAATAAATTGTTAAAAATGTTGGGTGTTGAGTACATATCATATCATTCATGTCCAAATGATTGTATTCTATATAGAAGATAATTTGCAGACAAAGAGATATGTCCAAACTGTGGGCGTGACAGGTATGATAAATAAAAAAATAAGGGAAAATCATGTGTTCCTCCTTTTAAGATATTGAGGCACATGCCTATAATCCCAAGGATTGAAAGGCTTTTTTGTTGCAAAGAATTAGCTATGTTGCAGGGATGGCATGCCTCGCACAAAAGTGAGTTGGGAGTTATGTGAATCCCAACAAACTCAATAGCCATGAAGCATATAGAGGATACATGGCCTGAAAATCTCAAGGATGAAGTACAAAGTCTATGAATTAGCATATCCATGGATGGCGTCAACCCATATTCCCTTCAGAAAACCAACTATTTTGTGTGGCTTGTAGTAGTGATAAATAGCAATATCCCCCCATGGTTTTTCATGAAGAATGAACAACTTATGTTGGCTCTCACAGTCCCTGGTAGAAGATAAGTGAAAAATATGGATTTATACTTACAACCATTGGTAGATTAATTGAAAGAATTATGGGATGGGATAAATTTATATGATGTAACAAGACCCATCGCATCAAATAGGAGTTTTACATTGTATGGAATATGTGCTTACATGACACATGACTATCCAAGCTTAGGAGTTTGCTTTGGTAAATTACATGTTTATTGATTTGTTTGTATATGTAACATTATTCTTTCACATATTAATTTTAATTCATTGTAATTGTTTTGATCTTCATGATATTCTTTAATGTGCCATGCATATTGTATACAATAATTTCGCAGGTCTTATAACAAAAGGGTATTATGCATGTAAATTTTGTGGACCTTCTCTAAAATCTAGATGGTCCAACGACCTACGAAAGCCAGTGTATGACTGCTCTAGGGTATTCCTCCCAGAAGAACACCCTTACAGAAGAACAACATCTGATTTCAATGGTCAATGAGAGAGAACCCGAATGCCTGCAATAACGAAACCAACTAAATGGCTTAGAGAATATGAAAGAGATATGGATAAGGAGTTCATAGAAATGTTTGATTCAAATGGGGAGCCTATGTTCGATGAACTAGAATTCTTCGACACCTACGTTGAGAAATTTCTCATTGGGATGAAAATAAAATTTGTCTTTTATAACCTCCCATATTGGGAGCATATTAATATTACCCACTTCTTATATCCCATGCATATACTTAAAAATATTCTATCTTCTTTATAGAGGCACATATCATCGAAACAAAGTGACACATTGGTTGTTAGGAAAGATCTTATTCCCTCAAAAACTACAAAGAAACATTGGCCAAGACAATTAGAAAGTACAAGATCAGAGGCTGGTCCCTCTAATTGGTATTTCAAAGAAGGTGATGTTCCATGGATTTTAAAAAAAGATGATATTTCTTTGGCAGAGGAATTTATAAAGGATGTGAGGGTACCATCTTCATATGGGTATTCACTACGGCGCTGCTTCACCATGGAAGACCATTTTTCGGGGTTGAAATCACATGACCATTTCAATATTCTAAGAGTATGTATAATGTCAAAAACATGATTTTATTATTTGTTATATTAATAAATTTTATCCCATGGGATCATAAAACATAACTAATTTTGTATATTATTGAATTTGTTTATAACTTTCCAATGTCATTATCCTTTATTCATGTGTGGGTGTGTGAAACATGACTTCCCCCAAGCCTAGGACATGCCATTTCTAAATTATATGCATTTGTACGTTGGATCACGTCAAAGGAGATTCATGTGGCTATCATTCCATGGTGGCGTCAAGAGATAGTTGATATTGTTTTTATGTTTTAGAAGGAACTGTCAACGATTTTCATGGACTTGTAGGTTCATCTTATATTCCACCAAGTAGACAAGGTTGAATTAGTTGGGGTGGTTTCTTGTCGTTGGATGTTCTTCTTA
>JAXQQM020057959.1:0-102270 GCA_034641835.2 Pinus albicaulis
GCCACGCCTTGTTGTACCAGGAGATCATGCATCTTTACCTTCCAGATCTCGAGGTTGTTTTTGCCATTGAACTTCTCAATTTCAAACCGGGCATTTTGAGTTTTCGCCATCTTGTTTCAGCAAAAAACACAGTAATCTCCAGAACCAATTTTCAAATAAAGAATGCCCTTTTAATTAAAAAATGCCTTTAAAAAAAAAAATTTGCCCTTGCCTTCCTTTAAGTGCCTCTCACTGCCTTTTAAAAAAAAAAAAATTATCCTTGACCTTTAACTTCATACCACATGCAAATAGTAATTTACATATTAAATTTCAAATCGATTTCTAACCACTTCAAAATACCATATAAAAAATGGCAATAACATCGATTTACCATAAAAATGGCAATAACATCGATTTACCATATTCAAAATGGCATATTCAAAACATTATTTAAATGCCACCCTTTTTAAGTAGAGTTGATTTAAAAGTCCACCACTCAAATCAATTTTTACATATCGATTTTACATATCGATGTTAAAAACTTTAAAAAAAAAAAACTTAATAAAGTGCTTATGTTGAATCGAGTTATCACACATATCGAATATAATCGATTTGTGTTTGTTTTTAACACATTGCATTTAAAAAATCGCTTTGAATGGCAATTCAAAAAAAAAAAACCATTATAAAATCGATTTTAATTGAACCTTAATGATTTGCGCCAATCCAAACGTTCGGAAAAACCACCTGCAGCGAGTCTGCCTCACGCGTGCACCCGCTCCAACTCATTCTGATACAGCTGATCACTGTGAATGCCATGCTCCAACGCATAAACAGCCAACGCACAACCAGTCTACGCCAGAGTTGGGCCCTTCACTCCTCCGCCTCATTCATTGATTCGTTCATGAGGCTGGGGCTCCTTGACTCCACGCTTGTGTTCATGCTTATTCAACGCACCTGCAACTCAGCAATTCCACGCAGCACCAGTGCTCCCAAGCCACCGCCTCTTATACAGCTACTCGTGGCATCATTCACCAGATACACACCTCCAGCAATTTCTTCTACCAGCTCACGGTGCTGTGTTATGAAATCAACGCTGCCCAATACTCCGGTCCTGATTGCTCACTCCATCTCTGAGCTCCGATACCAATTGTTGGACAGTGCGCAGCAGATTGAATAACACAACAACAGCAAATTAATCATGCACATAAGAAGACACAGAGTTTTTACCGTGGTTCACCCAAACCTCTTGGGCTACGTCCACACAACAGGGCATTGGCAGTGTTTATTAATCAAAGCAGGATATTACATAATTCACACACCCCCACACACTCTCCAAAACAAACGTATGGAGACCTGTTATATAGCAGAAGAATCTAACAGCCTCATAAATCCTCTCAACTCAAATTTAGGATGCATTAACTCCCTCCCAACAAACTGGAGCTAATCTAGGAACTAATTCCTAATTTTTGTCACCTACTGAGATTTTGCCTATTTTATCCAAAACAGAAAAATCTCAACACAGAGAACAGATAGTGTGTATGCCTGTGAAACATATATACTTATTCTATGGTCATTGAAACATGTTTTATTTCAGGTGGTTTGAGACTGTCTGGGTTTTAGTCTTCTGACATTACCAGCTGGCAGGAGTGGTTTTCTTTGTAAAATTTGTGTGGTGTGATGGTGTTTTAGTCAATCTGAGAAGTGGGGTGGGCATGTGGATTGGTTAGGCATTGCAAGCAGTGCCTTATATAAATCGGGTCTCTAAAGATGTTGATCTAAATGGGAATAGAACGAGGTTTCTTTCTGTTGCGCCTATATGTTGCAGTGACAAATATGTCCAGGAAACCTCTGATTTGATAGATACTCAAGGGAACTTGTGGCTCCGGGTTGAGTACTTGAAGTCCTTTTAACAGAGCGTCTAATTAACCACTTCTATAGTTTGTGTCTTTCTTGCCCTTGCTTATTTCTCTCGCCATTCTGCATTGCTGAATCCGACAACTGATATCGTGGGAGAACTTTTGCTGAGATTTTCTTCGAGCTCTTCTCAGGCCATGGCTCAGCTAACAGAGTGGACACAAAAACCTTGCAAAGAACCCCTAAGATCCACACATCTTACTTCAATGGCTAATGTGCGGGTATTTGATGCTAAGCCCATTTCGTTTGAATTTCCTTCTGGATGCTCTATTGTTAAAGGTGGAGCCAAGGGCGCCGGGATTGCAAGAAAGAGGAAACGTGGATATCTGGACTATCAGAGAGAACAGGTGAATCCGATACCAAACAAACCATCAGGGTGCGTCCCTACTCATGTCGGTGCGGTCGGTGCCAAAGAATTGGACCCTGAATTTCAAGAGACCAAAGAATTGGACCCTGACTTTCAAGAGACCAAACACGCAGACTCTAGTTTGGCCAAAACAAATTTAGCTGAGAATATACCGCGCAAGCGAAAAAGAAGAAATGAGCCAAAGGACTGGAAAGAGCTTAAAAGTCTCGCCGACAAAGAGGCCCGGGAAAGAAGGTTAGGGCTGTCAAAATTCCATGCTTTAATCCAGAGACAGTTACAGAAACAAGAAACTATGGAACCAGAGGATGATCCAAAAACCAAAAAGGTATTCCAGGAGGCATCAGATAGGTTGAAACCTCTTTGGCACAATCTTTGCAAGAATCATGTAGGATCTGTTCCTGGAGTAGAAGTAGGAGATGTGTTCCAGTCTCGAAGGCTACTGAGCAATATAGGTTTGCACAGACCTCTTCAGGCAGGTATATATTATCTGAAGCCTGAAGAAACAAGCCATGTGGTGCCACTGGCTACCAACATTGTCCTTTCTGGAGGTTATGAAGACAACATTGACAACGGAGATGTGATAATATACTCAGGCCAAGGTGGAAATGCTCATGACAAGAACAAGAAGCAGATTTCTGATCAGGAGCTCACTCGAGGGAATCAAGCCCTGAGGTATAGCTGTATGATGAAACAGCCTGTTAGATTAATCCGGTCATGTGAGGAATTGCATTGTGGGTATAGGTATGATGGACTCTACAACGTAGAGAAATCCTAGTCAGAAAATGGACGGGCAGGATTTCTGGTGTATAAATTCAAACTAAGGCGGAAGCAAGATCAACCTCCTCTAGTTTCTCACATAGTCAGGTTTAGGGGCAGTTCACATGGTAAGAAAGCAAGTGTAATCAAGGAAGACATTGGGGAAGGACAGCACAAATTTCATATACCTGTGGTGAATTCTGTAGATAATGTCCACGTTCTTGATGATTTCAAATACCTCCTTACTGTGCAACATCCGAATTGGTTGCCTAAACCAGAATTACATGAAGGATGCCGCTGTATTGGAGGATGTATTGATGTTGGGAACTGTCTTTGTGCTAGAAGAAATGGAGGAGAATTTCCTTACAAAGCCAATGGGACACTTGTTAAAGCTAAGGCAGTAGTGTATGAGTGTGGTCCTAAATGTAGATGCCCACCAACTTGCACTAATAGGGTTGCTCAACACGGGTTGAAACATCAGATTGAGATCTTCAGAACTTCCTATAAGGATTGGGGAGTTCGGACTTTGGAATTGATACAGGCGGGTGCATTTATTGCTGAGTACACAGGTGATCTGGTTGTAGATCCCTCCCTGAACAACCCAACGAATAAATTTATCTTCCCAATTTCTCCTATTTCCATGGAAGGAAATTGGGGTGACCTGCGAGGTGTCGTGGACGATGATGTAGTTTCGGCCTCTCCTTTCCATTTTGTTGAGGATATGGGTTTCAAAGTGGACGCATCTAGTAGTGGGAATGCAAGTAGATTTGTACGCAGGAGTTCTAGACCTAACATATTTGCTCAATATGTTCTACATGATCACCATGACAAAAGAATTCCTCATGTGATGTTCTTTGCTCTTGAACATATCCCACCTTGTGTTGAACTGTCTATTAACTCATCTGCAGAGCAAACCATCCATAGCCCGTTTTTTCCAAAAGATAGAAACATAGGCAAAGCATGGATGAAGGGTAAATTTAGGAAGTAAAACTGAATAGACAAGCAATGTATATTGCACGTTTTCTAGGCTGCCATCTGAGCACTGCAATAAGCATTGTACAACACCCGTTTTAGGTAATTCCTTTTCTTTAAGGCCTTCTTTTACTGAAGAAATTTTCATGCATGTACACTCTTCAAACCTCAACAGTGAATCTTGAGATATCAATATACTAGATTTCTCATTTCAAGATGCATTGGTAGGACATTTGTAGGCACGTCTCCTGAGTATACAATGTATGGGTTCTTTTCAATTTTAACTATAGATTCTTTTTCAGAGCTCAATTGTGAAACACTTGTGTGGGCCAAGTTTGGTATCCGAGCTCAAGGGTAGATGTGTATGGTAGTTTACTGAAGCATTTCTAGTGAAATAATTTAATTTTGTATCTTCTTCAACTTCCTACATGGCCAATGAAATGGCTCTGTTTATGAATGACATATGGCCAAGTAAATTTAGGCTGGGAATGCTAATGGCACCAAAAATCAAGCTCCATTAACAGTCTAGAAGAATATTTATCTATATAATTTACTGCACTGGTCTTTTAGTGTAGTACAATGAAGGGAATATTTTGTTCAATGCTCTCTGAATAAAGATAGTCTTTTAGTATAGGAATCAATGAAGGGAATATTTTGCTCAATGCTCTCTGAATAAAGATAGTCTTTTAGTATAGGAATCAATGAAGGGAATATTTTGCTCAATGCTCTCTGAATAAAGATATTAATCTCTTGAAATCTGCTGGTGTTGCTCATAATGAAGGTTAAGTGTAGATATATATGATAGTTTACTGAAGCATTTTTAGTGAAATAATTTAATTTTATATCTTGTTCAACTTTATATATGGCCAAGTAAATATCTCTGTTTATGAAGGAGATCCGAAGAAAACAAGGCTGGAGATGCCAATGGCACCAAATATCAAGTTCCGCCAACAGTATAGAAGAATACTATATGTAATTCGCTGCACTCGTCTGTATTTCCCATGGATTTAGTAATCCATAAAGGAAATGTTTTGCTTAATGTTTACCTGGAATATAGATATTAATTTCTTGAAATATTTTTGATTAAATTGGATCTAGGATATCAAGAAAGCCTTGCCTCTCCAAATATTTGTGTGTTTGGATTTTTCTCCTTCTTCGTTCATGGCAGTACAATTCTGGTTGCATCCCGCTCATTTTCCCATATACAACCAGCAACCTAAGGCATATACATCACAAAGCAACTAAGGTGGTACACGTCAGAGAAAAACCAACCTAGATTCAACATATAATTTCCCAATTTATGGAAAAATTGATCATCACACCAATAAGCAGAAGAAATGATTAAAAAAAACAAAAAAAACTTTATTAAATTATAACTATCTATATATATTTTGGAAGTTTGAGTTGAATCCAAACAAACAATTTTTGATAAAACATAATCTTTTGTTATTTAAATTATATTTTAGACTATTTAAGTACCTTGGAAAACCCTAGACAAGGAGAAATTTACATCTCAAACACATTCTTACAAAATTCTAAACAAATTTAACGAAACAATATATTCCCAAAAAATTCAAAATAAAAGTCAAAATTTAAAAGAGGTGCACTACATAGGAATCGTAAAAAATTACCATTATGATATATGATGCGACGGTTAATTGATGGCAATAGGCATTACCAGTATGATATATGATTTGACTGTTAGTTGATGGGGTGCTACGTGAAGTTGTTAGTGGCTCTCAACTATGGACGAATCCGAGTGTTAGAAATTAATGGAGAAAGTTAAGTTAAGATAGGATTGAGATTCTAATTCTAGATCTCAGATCTTAATATTCGGGGAGTGGTTCAAACCACCTGATTGTGAGAAAGCCTATATGTAGTAGGGTTTTCTCTTGATTGTATGTATTAGATTGTGTGAGTGTGTTTGTACACTCTCCAAATAAGAGGTTCTCACCTGGAGAGCCATTTCATTAATTTTATCATGGTATTAGAGTGCACAAGATCAAAAGCCTGTGCGTTGTGAGGCTAAGTGATTGGAGAGAAGAGTGCCAATAGTGATCGTTCGAGCAGCGTGGTAACCTTTTGTTGTGTTGGCTGTGTCCCTGAGAGACGATCTGAATCAAAAGACTTGGATCTGCAGTGTGGTTGGAGTATATGGTCAGTGACGGATCGCTGTGTTGGATCTGCAGCGTGGACGGTGCGTGGCCATAGCCCTAATCGACTTGCGAGCCTTGCTATATACATTACAGCGTTGATCCTATTTTGTTGCTGATGTCCGCCGACTGGATACAGCGCTTGCGTCAGTGCCTCCAGCTCATGTAACAGCTGCTTGCCGCCTGAATCCGTCCGGTTCTTCCTCATCGATTGCATCGATCTCAACAAAATAAAGTTAAAAACCCCGTCCTGCGTTTGCTACTAGAGCGAATTCAGGAATTCGATCTCCTGACCTGTTATGCCGGTTATCAGCACCTTCTTTGCTTTGGCAGCTTCTCCCATTGTCGGATCTGAATGCCCAACTCTGAAAAACTGCCTAGCTTTGGACGAGCTCTGTGAGATCTATGCGGGCGTTGTCTCAACCAAAAATCGCAGTAAGTTGGTATACAGTTGGTAAATACGGGACGAATAATCGAAAGAGTGCTCCTCTGATCAATTCTGGAGAAATTAGGTATATTTGTTGCCCGTATAAGCATGGCCCAGCCACGACAAGATGACATCCTCTTCGGACAGAAGCAGAATCCTGTTGGCGTCTTATTTTATCTACCCATTCTTATATAACTCAGAAGAGGCTAGATGTAGCAACCAGATCCAATTGATGTTTTTACAGACCTTCAGGAAGATCCTTTACTGGCTTGAGCTCGTAGGTTCTCTTCAAGGGTCTTAGTTAGAACTGTATGAGGACCCCTTCTGACGATGCTCAGCGCTTGGAGTGTTGCGTGGCTTCAAGCGTGAACACCTCCACTGCAAAACAAAAAGCAGCGTGGAATGCAACGTGGTTTCGTTGCACGATTGGGGTGCCGACACTCATGCTGCTGCTGCACGGTCAGTTTGTGGAGGCGGATCCAATTGGATCTGGAGACCTTGATATTGGGATTTCCTTCAACATTTGTAGATTGCTTTGTTTATTTTTTATTATTTATTTTTGAGTTTCTTCTGATTGAAATTTGAAGACCCAATTTTTCTTCAGCGTTTGTGCATCATCTTTTGTCTTTCCGGAGTCCTCACTTATTGAAATTTGAAGGAAACTTCATTGCTGGTTGCGTGATGTAGCAGATTTATTCTGAAAATTTGATTGGAAATATTTGTCATATGAGAGATTGTTAATTACAAGCATCAGATTTAGACATTGATAGCGTTGTCAGCTTGTTGAGAGGTCATTTGTTGCTCGTCGCAAGAGCTGAGCGCACTAAGCCCTGCGTGGCATAGAAGCCATAGTCTACAAGGTTCTACTGTTGAAGAGTCGCCAAAGGGAGGATTCCCGCCTGCGTGGTAACGAGGTTGTTCGAGCTCGTAAGAGGACCGAGTGGAGTTGAAATCTGGAAGCAAGACAAAACCAGATAAGCTGGACCTTTTTAACAACATGTCTATTTTTTTTAGATATTTTTTCTAATGATGATGATGATGATATTCTCATGTTGGCATTTGAAGGCTTGTTGGAGCTTGTAAGAGGACCGAGTGGAGTCGAAATCTGGAAGTAAGACAAAACCAGATAAGTTGGACCTTTTTAACATGTCTATTTTTTTTAGATATTTTTTCTAATGATGATGATGATGATATTCTCATGTTGGCATTTGGAGGCTTTAGCATGAGTAGTATTTTTAAGTTTGGAATTTTTTCAAAAAAACAATGTGGTTCTGTGGATGACCACGAGAAACAAGAGGCACAATCTGTTGTGCAAAACCCTGATTGAAGAGTCACAAGTTGATCTTCAGGAAGGATGTAAAGATGAACAAAGTGTTGAAGATCAATTCGACGAGCCACATGAGGCTGATGGCGAAGACGTGGCAGAGGAAGACAAAGCTGGAGAGAATTTAATATGTGATAATCTCATTAATATTTATGTGTGTGCAGATGACAACATTGCTGAAATTTACTCGCATGACACTAGAAATGGTGAGAGAAAACAGTTTCCTATTAAGCCTGTCATAATTTTCAAAAGGGCGAGGATAAGCATTCAAACTTTCCGTCAATGGGGAAGAAATGAGGCGAAGATACATCACTATCTCATGACAAAGAAAGTGAAGATGAAGCCTCATCCACGAATGAACAAATACGGTCTCACAAGCATAAAGACCAAGATGAAAACTTTGTTACCAAGTTTTTATGTTTTTTTTTTACCATTGTAAGCCTAGCTGAGACTAGACCAGCAAGCATATGTTATCATATGTTATTGTTTTGTACCCTTTCTCCATTAAGGGAGAGTGTTAAAAATTAATGGAGAAAGTTAAGTTAGGATAAGATTGAGATTCTAATTCTAGATCTCAGATTCTAATATTCAGGGAGTGGTTCAAACCACCTGATTGTGAGAAACTCTATATGTACTAGGTCGTTCTCTTGATGGTACGTATTAGATTGTGTGAGTGTGTTTGTACACTCTCCAGATTCTCACCTGGAGAGCCATTTCATTAATTTTATCACCGAGAGAGCCTTAAATACCTGCCTTGTACTCGATCGCTGCTGAAGTCTTATCATCAACGAATAGAGCAACCTAGAAGACTGCAACTGCAAACTCGAGTTGATGGTGGACATCTTTATAGTTCAATAATAAATCTGTCAGCAACATAGGAATCCAAAAGGTGGGCTTAAAGGTAGAATCTAAACAAGCATTTTTTTTTTGATAAAACATAATCTTTGATTATCTAAACAAACATTTTTTTTGATAGAACATAATCTTTTGTTATTTAAATTATGTTTTTGACTATTTAAATACCTTAATTTACATCTCCAACACATTCTTACAAAATTCTAAACAATTCAAAATTTCAAAAAGGTGCACTACATAGGAATGGTAAAAAATTAGCATTATGATATATGATGTTACTGTTAATTGATGAGAATATGAGTAGTCTATAGTGCGATTTTTTGAAAGTTTTTATGGTAGTTTTTTCCAGTGTAATATCTCTAAATTCTGGCAGGAATTTATTGAAAATGGAAGTTTGATGGGTAATTTTACACAATCTAAATGCTCTAAAGGTTTTTTAAGGCGCTAAATCCATATATACAGTAAAAAAATCAGTTAAAATAACAGAAATCTAAATTTTACCTCAATTTTTTTCCTTTGATTCCAACACCTAAAACTCCAAAAAATCACAGTAAAAACAACTCCATGAGAGTACTCGATCGCCACTGAAGTCTTATCATCAACAAACAGAGCAACCTGGGAGACTCCAACTGCAAATTCGATTTGATGGTGGACTTTCTTACAGTTTAATAATAAATCTATCAGCGACGTAGGAATTTAAAAGGTGGGCTTAAAGGCGGCCAGCGTTGAAGGTCATTGCGATGTACTTGATGATACTGCAAAAGTCTCATCGCCAACTGAAAGAGCCAACAACCTATGAAATATCATTTAAAAATCACAAAAATTAGAAACAAGTCACCCAACCCTGAGTTGCTGTACTTTTTAGTGGACATTCTAATTACAGGAAACATCTTTTTAAAAGTTGTATTTATTGCGATTTTTTCTCATCAAATTTTTGTCATTTTATAAATTTTTGTAGGATATTATAAATCGCACTAAAAAACAACTCGTTTTTAAAATTACTATCACAATATTGTGAATATTTAGAGCATGTCTATGCACTCAACGAAATAAATAGTGAATTTGAAAGTAATTTAAATCAAAGTATGTATAACATGTAGTTTAGTGAATTTGAAAGTAATTTAAATCAAAGTATGTATAACATGTAGTTTATGTGTTTTAGGTTTGAGAGATGTTTAATATAAGTGGTTAAGAAGTTTATGGAGGTGTTGAATTTATTTATTTATTCCAAAAAAATATTTCAAACAATAAAAATTCACAATATGACTAAGGTTACTACAAAATACAAAATAATTTTATATTTATTTTTGGATCTACTACATTTACATTTGATTTTTCTAAACACTTGATAAATTTAGACTTAAAATGAATTTATGTTGCTTCTTAATAATATTATTTGTATCTATATAAATTTCAAAGCTCCTATCTATTTAAATATTTTTATTTTAAATTTTATTAAAACCTTGATAATATATATCGTTTCCCTCAAAACAAGTGTGGATTGGGTCTAGTAATTCATGGTTTTTTTTTTTTTTTTTGAATTTGTCTACTCCTATTATTGATACAAAAATTTACAGGGAGGTCCCAGCCTCAAAAGATCTTGCCCAGAGTTGCAGCAATCTGTCAATTAAAAAACTGATGGCTAACCAAATTTTTTCAAAAACTAGACCTACTACCTTGTTCCGAGCCATACAAACAGTAAAAAGCTGCCCACGCAGGGGAAACCGGCTATTAGACATAGAAGCAAAGGTCCGAGTATGTAAATTGATAAAACAAAAACACAGATGATCAAGCCCATACGAACGACTGTGAGACAAAAACTTGAGAGTGTAGACGCGTTCAGGAATCATGAGAGTTGGTTGGCGTTTCTTCAACGATGCGGCAACCATACTCATAGGGGTCTTCATCCATCGCATGATGTTTGACTTTGCCAACTGAACCACCACGCTTCGAATTGTTCGAGTCAACAGGGTGGCTTGTGTCTGGAATCTCGCTGTTATAGGGCTCCTTACGTTTCAGGCTGTCAGAGGGAGGAGTGAGATGTAGAGCGCTGATGTTATTCTCCATAGGCGCACCCGGAACCTGGACCGCCTCAGTCGCGGAGTCTTCATGAAATTCAAAGGTGATTTTGGCTATCATGGTGGAGTGACAGAGAGCACAGGGAATGCGGAGCTGAGCTGTATGGGACTGAACGGGGAGGGAAAGTGGAGAAACCGGGATGTGGGGGGAGCCTCGTGCAAATGTGGACTGCCCAGACCCACGGCCTCGACCACTCCTGGTGGCAGGATAGCAGCCAGAGAGGTACTCTGAGGAATGGGAGGTCGAGCCAGAGGTGGAAGAAGAAGGCTGTCGGGCAACCTGCCCTCGACTGGTGCCTCTCCTGCACCTCATTCGTTGACAGAGTCTAGGCATGGTGCAGCGGGCTGGCAAGGCAATGTGAGAGTCGGTTGTGCAGTGGCGGGGAGCACAGTCCACAAAGGAATACATGGGAGAACCAACAGGCAGTGCCGAGACACAATCAGAAGGCGAATTGGACCAGAACTTGCAGAGAGGGCTGTGAGTGAAATGAATTCCCGACATCAACTCAATCAGCACGCAAGAGCACACTGCTTCCCAGTACCAGTCCGAGAGCGAGGCTCTGCTGCAGCTATGGAATAGCGCGAGCGCAGAGGAGTAGCAAAAATGAACCTGGTTTGGGGCGCCATGTTAGAAATGCAGGCGGGCTGGCGTGGGAGGAAGAGTTGCGTTAAGGCAACATTGAAGTCTCTGGCAGGATGATAAATGCAAGGCCTCGCGCGGAGCTGGGTGGCGGTGGTATAAATCCACACGCCAACCCACCATGCCTGTCCACGTGCCATCGTACAGAGCGATTCAAACACCCGCATTCGAGGCTAGTAATTCATGTTAACTGTTGTTTCTTAAGAGACAATTCCTTGGCTGTGGAAAAGAATCAGTGCTTAAGACATTTTTAAAAATGTGTCACAAAAGTAATTATATCAGGTGGTCTTCATTCAATCCCTTTGGAAACTAATTCTTTAAAACCCTTAAAAATCTGGTATAATGAAAGACTCTACAATGCCATCAACTTCTGATATCTGAATGGAAAAGAACTGTTGAATAAACTCAAAATGATATGCTGTAACACATAATCTATCACTTTAAATTTCAGAATGAATTTATGGAGAGAGAGGAAACTCAAAATAATATGTTGTAAACACAGAATCTATTACTTTTAAGTTCCAAAGAAAATGTGTGAAGGGAGAGGAGTTGGAGTGGAGGAGCGCAAATTAAGGTTATTTAACTCTTACTCATAGATGTAATTAAGAGGCCGACAACTACTTTACTTCACTTCATTCCAGGAAGAAGGAACACAAAATGATACAAGAAAAACGAATCACCATCAACAGTTGCAGGAAACTTGATGCTTCTTTCGTTGATTTCTCATAAAAGTAAGTACCAAAGCTTTAGTCTTCTAGAGGTCCAAAACTCGGAGCCCTTCTTCTTTCTTTCTATCTTGCTTAAACACATCAAAAATAGTTTGTAACTGCTAGAACTTCTTGAAATTCCTTCTACTACCTAAACTGTTAAAACTACTTATTACATTGCAATTGAGGACATCACTACAGCTTCGACCTTAACAGACAAAGAAAACGAATTAAAATTTGAAAGGTTATTTTTTTTGTTGAATCTGATTTGTTGTTGATGCGTCTCCCTGAAGTACTGATGTGTCTCCCTGACAGATCGGACATCCTTGCCATGCCTTTCTTCCAGAGTTCAACATTTTCCTTTTCTGCTTGTTGTCATGCCTTTTCTGCTTCTGGTGCAGTATTCGAACAGTTCTGCAATAACGTATCCTTGCCCGACTTGACCCAGCTTTTACGTTTCGAACAGTGCCACTATGTGCTCTCTTTGCCCAACTCTGCCTATGCCTCTACGTTTCAACCAAGGTTATCATGTCCCCTTCTGCCCAACTCTTCCTCTTTTGCTCGTTTCTGCTACATTCCGTCTTTTCCTTCCCTTTTCTCTGCGTCAGGTCACGTACCCAAGTCTACTGCCCGCGTTCACGTTTCTTCCTAAAACCAACGCAACTGCACATAATCTTGGACTTTAAATAAGTTCAACTCAACCTTTGAATGGTATCGCGTCCGCCTTTCCATTGCATTTCGGCCTTCGGCGTTCACAACATATTTCTTAGCACCTTTCCTCTTGAACTTACGACATGCGACCGCATCACCTTGTAATATCGCAACTTTAGGCCTCATCACAGATCGACCTTTATAACCTTTACCTCATCAGCAGTTCGCAACTTTGCCAATTTTCAATTCCTCATATCGCCACAATATCTTATCGCATGCGATGTGCGATATTCATCGCCAGATCTTAAACTTGTCGCATTTCGCATCACATCTTTGAAAGTTTAACCATATCTCAAACTTGTATCCTTTACTGAATGCGATATGTGACGAAACCTATGGCCGACACTTGGCTTCTCTTCACAACCTCCAATCCATCTGACTTGCATTTCTATGATATGATCTTTGTCGTCCATCTCTCTACTTCAAATCTGCGCTTTGATCCTGACTGTCGATTTTCCCCCTTTACGCTTCTTCCAAAACTCTTAAGTTTTTAAGGAAAATACACCAGTTCTCTGCCTTCAGGAAATACATACGATTTCTTCGATAATGAACACAATTTCATTCAATAGGCTCGCATATGTTCCTTTAACGAATAAACGATCTTGATTACTAATTTATTTTTCTCCA
Source organism: Pinus albicaulis (assembly GCA_034641835.2). Classification (NCBI taxonomy): domain Eukaryota; kingdom Viridiplantae; phylum Streptophyta; class Pinopsida; order Pinales; family Pinaceae; genus Pinus; species Pinus albicaulis. The sequence continues at coordinate 13,511 of JAXQQM020057959.1, forward strand.
TGGTGTAACCCTCCTGAGCTTATTCAGTATTTTGTAGTGCTAGTCTCTCCTGAGCTTTGGAATAAACTCAACTCGACTCTGACCTGTGTGGAATGTTCTGAACGCATCAATCGGCCCAACTCTTGAACTGTTCTGCACGCGAATAAGCCCGACTCGACCCGCCTTCACATCTCCGCACATAATGTTAATACACCAACATAAAAATCAAAATTCTTTTTCGATATACAAAATTTTTACCTTTTCTAACATATATGCTATTTTGGTGTTTTGAGAAATATTTCAAAAGTAAATGCAAATGAGCCACAACATCTGGCTCCACCTAGGGATAGTGCTTTTTCCCATGAAAGCTCTAAGAACCAAAAATTAATGCCTTATCCATTGGGCATGGAGTCAAATATTGCTTTGTGACATATGAACAATGAGCAATTTGGTGTTTACAATGGTGAAATGCTGAATTTTAGTGTTGGAAATAATGCTTCAGATACTGCCCATTCATAGGCAGGTGCAGAGATTCTCCATCTAAATCTTCTAGGATGAAAGTATTGCTTGATTTGGCTTCAGAGATTATGTACGGGCCACACCAGAGAGGGTCAAACTTGCCATGCTTTCCTTTATCTGCCCTTCTGGTGTCCCATCTTAATACTAAATCTCCTGCTTGGAAGAGGATTTCTTTTGCTTTTCTGTCAAATATGGACTTCATATTTTCCTGATAAGAAATCAAGCTATCTCTAACTTTGTTCCTATCTTCACTTGATTCAATCACCTTGTTCAATCTTCTCACTAGAGCATTAGGTTCTTCCTGAGCTTCTTGAAGGAAAGAAATCACTAGTTTGGCCAACTGAGTAGGAAATAATGCCTGAGTTCCACAAACCAATTCATAGGGTGACTTGCCAGTAGACCTCCTGGTGATTACTCGTATTGCCCAAAGAGAAAACTTCAACTTTGAATCCGAGTCTTTCTGATTTTCAGTGATTATCCGAGTCTTTCTGATTTTCAGTGATTGTCTTCTTCAGAATCCTGACCAATGTCTTGTTTGAAGACTCTGCTAATCCATTCCCTTGTGGATGGTAGGCTGTGGAATGTGACAAAATTACATTATATCTTTGACAGAAATTAATGAATCAAGCATAATTAAATACTTGAGCATTATCAGTTACAATCTTGACTGGACAGCCAAACCTACTGAAGATGTTCTCCTCCAGAAACATCATCATCACCTCTATCACAATTTTACTACAACCCTCTCATATTCTATGAACAAGTTCTCAATTGAAGTTTCAAGTAATAAAAGAAATAACAAAACCAACCCTTGGTATGATAAATATTGTAAAAATGCAAGGAGAGAAATTAAGGAAATTATTGATGTGTCTCTCAAAATTAGAAAGATAAAAATATACAAAGCCCTAACTAAAAGGAAAAAAATGCAGTATATTTATAAAATACTAGAAAAACTCTTACACCTCTCTAAGGTAGCTCCTAATAAATTTTGGAGGCAGATTCTAACTAGAAAAAGCTAAAGGTAATAATAGAATTGCTTTACACGACTGGAATTCCTATCTTAAAAAACTTTATGAATCTCCAAATGTCATAGATAACTTTGAAACCCTGCTCACAAGGGAAGAATTTTTCTCATTAGAAGACATAGATTTTGGGGTTAAGGGCCTGGTAAATGGAAAAGCTAAGGACATTGAAGGTTACCAGGCAGAAATCTTAAAAATTGGAGGTTCTGTCCTCATCCCTCGCATCCACAAGCTTTTCAATCAAACAGTCAAGTAAGGGTTCCCTAAACCATGGACTTAGAGCCTCATTATTCTTATTTTTAAAAGTGGGGACACAAATAACCCCTCTAATTATCGGACAATTATGATTAGCCCTCTCTTATCCAAGTTATATGGTATTATTTTGGAAAAGAAGATGAGCATATGGCTTGAAAGTGAAGGCAAGCAGGCTAAAGGCCAAGCGGGTTTTAGAAGGAAACACTCAACAACAGAACACCTCATTACACTTAGGATCATTGTGGAGGAATGTCGTAACGATAATTCCAATCTCTTTTGTTGCTTTGTGGACTTTAGGAAGGATTTCAATATGGTACCTAGAAATAACCTATGGAATAGATTAGAAGAGCTAAAGGTTCCTTTAGATTTGAGAGTTGTTGCTATAAGGTTATATGAGAATGTAATTGCCAAGTTTAAGACCAATGAGGGGTGGTCGAAGGATATTAAGTGTAATATCGGAGTTAAACAAGGTTTCCCCATCCCCCCTACCCTATTTGGCATTTACATCGACAAGCTAGAAGGTTGTTTAGAGGAAGTAGGTTGTGCTGGCACGATCTTAGCTGGAATAGTCATCATCCTTCTTCTCTATGTTGACGATATTATTCTTCTAGCAAGGTGCCCATCTGATCTTGATAAGCAACTAAGGCTTCTTAAGGATTTATGCTCTACCATGGGTATGACTGTTAACACTGACAAAACAAAAGTTATGATTATCAAATCCAAGGACACTTACGTTGCTTTTGTGTATGACAATAGCAACTTGGAGGAAGTGTCTTCTTGCAAGTACCTAAGAATTGATATTCATCAAAAGCTCAACTGGAACTATAGCATTGAGAAAAGGATTAATGGGGGGTGGAAAGCTTATTTTGGTCTTGAAAATAATTGTAAACAACAAACCTTGTGATGTGGGATAAAAAGAAGCCCCTCTTTGAAACTTTAGTCACTCTTGTTATCTTGTACAGATGTGAGGTTTGGGGTTGCAGCATCTCTAGAGAATCTTGGAGAAAGATTGAGCAAATCCATAAGCGTTTTATAACGTATAATAATAAAATTAAAAGAAATACACCCTATCCTATTCTCCTTATAGAAGTGGGTCTTTCCCCTATCGAGAGCCTAGCTATGACTAGGCTCCTGTTGTACAAGCACAAAATCAATAACATGGGAGACCATAAACTTCCTAAGCTAGCTTTAAATTCCAGCCAAAACCAACTAAGGTTCAAACGAGGTTGGTATAAATATACCAAGGCCTGGTTAAACCATTCGGAGATCGACAAAATGTTGCATTGCAAAATATTAATAACATTAAAAATATTGTCACTTCTTAGTTTAAAGAGAAAATGTGGTGTGAGAAAGATTTAGAGGCTAAAAGAAAATTAAGATATTATAAGGAGGTCATCAACCCTACTCTTGAAGATCAAAATTATCTTTCTGTTTTAACTAGCTTAAAGAAAAAAATTAATATAGCCAAGATAATAACGAACTCTCATGAGCTCCATAGTTAAACAGGTCGTTGGGTAGTTCCTAAAACACCATGGGTGGAAAGGATCTGCCATCTCTGTGAGAATATGAACATTGAGGATGAAAAACACTTCCTCTTAGAGTGCCTTGCGTACACCCACATTAGATCTTAGTTTCATAATCTTTGTTGCAATACTGATCGCCCTAGCCTTTTAACATGTTTAAATTATAGTGAGCTCAGGACACTTCTCTCCAAGCTCTTTGAGCAGAAGAGTACAATTTTAAAACAAGCTAAATAATTTATTTCTTTAGGTCGAATAGACCAAAGTTTGGTCTCAGTGGACTTTAACCACCACCACCATCATCATCATATTGTTTAAAAAAATTATGTATGTATTATATAAACTATTAAAAAAAATTATTATTAAAATGTTTGAAATTATTTTAATATTTTACAATATGATGTTTCTAAGTATATATATTTTTATTGAAATCCAAAAATAACTTTTAGAATTGCATATTTAAATTATATACTTTATGAATATATATATTTTTTTATCAATCCTTTTTAAAATCTATTTTATAATACTTTTAGTTTGTAAAATACTATTAAAATGAAACTGATTTATGAATTTTTTTAATACATTAAATTAGTTTATACATCAGAAATTCATATTAATCAATGTGGGTGCTCCCACATTCTCTCTCACATATAGCAACAATCTGTCAGCCTCTCTGGTGTGCTTCTTTCCATCTTTGGTGGATGGCTCTGCATGAGTGGTTTCTACCATTCTATGTTCCTCTACTTGTGGCTGCTCCACATCCTGATGGTTTTCTTTTGAAGCCACTAGCTCCTTAACTACATGCAACTTAAGCTCCCTCTCAAGGGACAATTGCATGGATTTATCTTCATCGAATTTCACATCTCTTCTAACCATTATCATCTTCTGTGCTGGAAAGTACACCCGATAGTTGTGAGGTGTACGGTGTACCCCACAAATATCCCCAACTCTATTGCTGGCTCTAACTTCTTCCTAGCATTTGGTCACATGGCAATAAAAAGATGAACCTAAAATTTTAAAATATGACACATCTGGTCTCTTACCTTAAAAAGATTCCTCTGGTTTACTCATACCAAATATCGGATGAGGACTTCTATTTTGCACAAATATTGTTGTATTGCATGCTTCCGCGCACAAATGCAACGGTAGGCCCTGATCATGCAACATATCTCGTGATGCTCCCACAATAGTTATGTTCTTTCTTTCTGCAGCCCCATTTTGTTGTGGGTTATTAGGTGCTATCAATTCTCTTCAAATTCATTCTAAGGCACAAAAGTTCTTGAATTCATTCTAGAGATATATTCTCCACCATCACCACTCCTCAGAGCCTTCACCTTCTTCCCTGTATCTCTCTCGACAAGTGCTTTGAACTCACAAAACTTGGAGAACGTATGATATTTCTTCTGCATAAAGAAAATCCAACAATTTCTTGAAAAATCATCAACAAAAATACATAATACCAATGTTTTGTTGTGGAAGATGTTGAGAACGGTCCACACACGTTTGAGTGAACTCTCTCAAGGATTGCCTTGGCTCGACTTTCCTTATTGTGAAAGGTGGCTTTGGTATACTTCCCCAATGTACACCCTTTGCATGTATATCGTTGCACAAGTGCACCCTTTGGAATTCCTGTAGAAATCAGCTGCATGATCTTCAAAGCGTTGTGGTGTAGATGGCCCAATCTCTTATTCCATAACTCACCGATGTCACGACTCTCCACCTTCTCTGCTTCCGTGCTTAAGGAAACACCGTCTTCTACATCCAATTTGTAGAGGTTCTTTACTCAAACCCCACTCTTTTTCACCTGTCCAGTGGCTTTGTGACGAAGGAACGCCTTTCCTTCACTAAAGATCACATCATATCCACAATCTTCCAACATGGCAACAGAAACCAAATTCTTCTTTAAACCAAGAACACACATGGCATCTTTTAATGTGAGTGGATTACCTGACTCCCTCTGAAAGGTAATTGTACCTATATCGATAGCGCTATACCTCCTGTCATCTCCCATCTCGATGTGCATCTAGATATCCTTCTCATCCAAGCTACTGAAGAATTCTTTGTTCCCGGTCATATGGAATGAAGCTCCACTATACAAGTACCACACAGAACCCATCATCGATGACAACATGCATGCGATGAGAGTGAAATCCAACTCGAACTGTGAAGCAACTGCTTCACATGCTACTCCTTCTGAGGCCTTCTTGGTGGTATTCTTTTGTGGAAAATTTGTTGCATAGTGTCCATGATCATGACAGTGAAAATATTTCACGTTTAACAAGTTTCACTTCTTGCCTTCCTTACCAGACTCTGATTTGGAATGGGACGCCTTCCCTTTCCATTTCTTTGCCTTTCCAGCCAAGGCACAATTCTCCTCATCATCAGTATTTTGATGAGGATCCATCTCTCGTATTTTTTTTAATCTTTTCTTGTACCCAGTCTGACCATAATGGCTCACAGTCTAGTGGCTTCTCCCTTCCATTCACTAAGTTCTGGAAAATATGCCAGCTCATAGGAAGGCCTAGAAGAGCTAGCCTCACCAAATCATCCTAGGCAACTGTTATCCCAACACTTCCAAGCTCATCTCAACATTTAGTTAACTTCATCAAGTATTTTTGGATTGTGTTGCCCATCTCCATCTTGAATTTTCTGAGCTTGTCTTTCAGCGCCAGCTTCCCGTGGTTGCTGCTATTATGAAACATATCTGTTAAGGACTTCCACATAGCATATGGGGTTTCCTTCCCATGGAGACTCGAGACAATATGATCTTGAACTCCCTCTAACAAGATCCTTCTCGCCTTTGCTCCATTCTTCTTCCATGCATCAAGTTGTTGAGCATATGCTGTTGCGGGCTGAGAAATATCATTGTCTATGAATGCCTTCATTACGTTGTCCCCGCGCACTACCTTCATCTTATCCTTCCATGCTATCTAATTCAAATTTCCCTCAAGGTAATATTCGAATCTCAAACGATTGAAATACATCTTGATCTGTTGTTGGGTCCTGAAGAATAAATTTGCAAATTCAATGTACCTGTTCAAAACAAACTCCGATTCTTCTCTTCTATTGTGATTCCTGACGCTCTGATACCATGTATAAATTATCCAAAGGGATTCAGTCTAATCTTGTAATGTATCGAAACAAAATATTGAATCCTTTTACAATTTGCGGAAACCAAATATGATCGCACAATCACATAAAAAGATAGAGAAAGAAATTATCAATCGCACAACACAAGAATTATCTGGGGAAATAAATTGCTCAAAACCCTGTTATCTATATATTTCATAAAGTCAAAACCATCAAACAATACAATGTTATTTGCCCCCTGAGAAACCTCTGGACTCTGTTGTCCGTCTCACTCTCATATAGGCAGAATCAGTCAAATACTTAACCAATTCTCAGCCTTTGTCTGACCAACCTTGCTCACGCATTCCTGGAGGAATTATGTCCCTATTAATAAGGAAATTCTCAATTAATGATTGCAAAATACCTTCAAGGCTTCCAAATGACCTCATGCATGAACTGTACAATTTTGTAATTATACAATTAATAGTTATCTTCCCTTTAACCTCAACTCAACATGGCCTTCCTTATAACTGACATGCAACAACCATTTATAGCAAATTATCAGTTAACTGATTGATCACTACTTATGAATTAAATCAGATTTAATTCATTGGACCTATCACTGGCTCATCTCTTAGTTAGAATTAGTTAAACTGATTTTAACTCAATTACTTGAGTTAACTAATTACAACTCACAAATAACTGTAACTAGACCCCATAAAATCATGGGAGAACTCTACATGCCTCCTCCTCTGTGACCCTCAACTCTAATTTCCTAACCTATAAGCTAACCGAGTCTTCATGACTCAGTTAACTAATACAAGTTGTCATGAGATGAAATTACAATTTCTCTTCCAATTTAATTAAGGGAAAATTAAATTGGGTGCCATTTCAATAACTACTCACCTCCTTCCTTTGGATATCATGTTCTAACTTGGATCCCTCCTCAACATTTTATTTACAAGTTTCTTAACAAATTTGAGAAAAAATAAATACATTTTCCCAACTTAATAGTAATAGGCCGTGATCCATAGTTCCTCAATTCCTTATTAAAGATATGAGACAATAGCTCAATTTTGCACCTTAGGAAAAACAACAACACTACTTTTATTTTTTTCTCTTACCAATAATTCAGATTTTGTAAAATTTGTACATCACGTCAAAATTTGTTGTAGTTTTAGTTTTCTATAATTTGTTGTAGTTTTAGTTTTCTATAAACTTTTAGATTATAGATGAAAATTACAACTTGTTGTATAAGCTAATTTTTTTTTGTAAACAATAACTTGATTTTACATTTTATTTTTATCCAAATTGATTAACAAAAAGTAACTTTTTTACAGTGAAATTCTTTTAAAGAAATCCTCGCACTAGTTAAAAAATAATTTTCAATTCTCATAATTATATTAAAACACCCAATTAAACATTTTAATTAACTCATTAACATCCAAATAAAGTTTCTAACTATACCATACAAGTTTGATATTATTACTAAAATTGTTAAATTATTCTTCCCAAAATGTCTTTAGAGAATTAGTTTGTTTTAACTATTAAAAATATGCCTCTTTAATGAGACTTGATATAACACTTAGGTTTATTGGGACTTGATATTTAAAAATTGAGTTGGACAACCTTTTTTTTTTTGGGTTAGATTTGTTTGCAGTTGGTAATTACGTCGTAAGCGGTATTTATTTGAAAACAACTTTGCTACTTGCCTATGTGTACTATTGCTGATCGTCATATGTCTTGTTAGACGATTGAAGAAAGGTGAGCCATAGATATAAAACAGTTAAAAAAACAAACATAACCCAAAACCTTAATATGGAATTTTCAACATTAATCAGTCAGTCATTTGTTGCAGAGCCGCATTTGTTGCAGAGAAGGGGCAGCTAGAAGAATGAGGAGGGAGAGATGCAGTCGCAGTTGGAACAAGCAGCAAGATTGGTAGTTATTAGTTTGTTCTGGTAGTTTTCAGATTGTCTTTTAAATGTCTTTCTTTTATTCATTCTTATCTATCTCATCTGTTGTTGTGTTGCATTTTGGGGCTGCAAATCATCTGTTTGATCCTTTTTCACAGTCGAGTACATTCAACACCTATTGTTCTGTATAAACTTGTTTTTGCACATGTTAAAATCATGGCCAAATTTACTTGCAGACTTCAATTTCATTGAGAATTGATTTCCCTGTACCAAAAAAACAACCTCTACAAACATTCACTTTATTAAGCAACGATCAAAAAGTTAAAATCAATTGATTTTATTTGGAAAAGTATCTTTAGAATTTTTGGGTATAACTGTTGGTTATCCACAATAAAAAATTGTGGAAATTATATTTTTGAATTCATAAATGGATTCAACATTTTTCATTATTGAAATTATATTTTAGAAGAAATATGATCAACATGGGGATAAAACTGGCGGTGCCAGACCTGGTGGCATTGGACAATAATCAATTGCAAGGGTATCCCATATAACCGTAAACCAGATTGAATAAGTGGTCAATAGGCTGGCCATGCTGCAGAGGAGGACATCAATCCACCTCCAACTGAACTAAGTATGTGGCTATGGGTCTCCTGCTCAAAGTATTTGCTGGAATCTGGATTATGTTTATGGTGTTTTCTCATGTTAGTTCAAGGGATACTATCACTATCCCAACTATACTTTCAAATAATTGTCCTAAAAAACATTCGAGCTTAGAAGAGTGCAAATTTAGGAAACTTGACATGGTGAGATTATCTTTATTAAGCAGTTTGCAGCCTTCTTTCATTATCAATGTTTATCTGCTCCTCCGGAAATTGGTCCACAAATATTCAATATCTTCAGGCATAATCATTGTTCTATTAATCACACGATTCAGAGTAACCTCCATTGTTAGTAGATAATAGTCCACCGCTTCCAATGAAGGACATGGTAATCTTTGGTAGAGAGATGCCTATATGCTCTGTTCCTGGTTTCAACATTCAATTTGCAATATAGATTGTACAGTTTTAGAAACGTTAGGAAAGATATGAGCCAGATCATATCCCTCATTCTACTTAGTTTCATTCCCCTGTAACGATGGGTATTCTCGCTTTAAAGGTCGTTGTTGAGCGGATTGCCAAACACCACATTGCAAACGTATGTGATAACATTCCCGCTTTAAAATGAAATTATCTTCAAACGTATGTGATAACATTCACATGCTACATTTCTGAAGAGTAAGGAGCAATCTACCTACCGGTTGAAATTTCACATTCCTCAATTCATGAACAGAAAAATAAAATATGTATTTAAAAATTTTCCGCCAACTTCCAAATATACAAGGAACGAATCTGGACCTGCAATTTGATAATATGGCATAGGAGGTTGGAGAGAAATTGATATTGTACTATGTGTTCGAGTTTCTGCAAACAATCATAAACTTTGAAAAGAAATAAACTTTACAGCAGTGGGTGCTATAGAGTGTGCATTATCAGTGATCACAGAGCTAACCTTGCATTTGCAATAACCTTATAAATTCTTAGGTGGGAATGATCCTTCTAGAAAGCAAGCTAAACAATATTTTTCTGAGGTGCAACTAAGTGAACATTCAGAGAGTAGTGAATCGGATCAATTCTTTTAAAGCAAGTTATTAGGAAGTGTTGTAGTTTGAAACCTTTGATTGCCCTGTACCAACAAAACAGCTTCTATTTTCCTATGTCTCCACCTTTCTGTTGAATTTTCTGAGTATGTTGTAGGCGTTATAGAAGGAGAAGTTGTAGAATACTATATTTGAGAGAAAAAATATGATAGTTTGGTCAAAATTTCAATTTTATATATAGACATGATAGTTGGTATGACATTTCAATATTACATGAATTGATGACAAAACATCAATTTCATACATTTTTATAATGTCAAAAACCTAAGTTTTGTTTTCATTGTTTCAACATTTTATATGCCAAATTTAGAAAATAAGCTATCATTTTAAAATATAGCTTTAACATTATCTTTATTACAGCTTAAGATTTGGATTAAGTTTTCGGTTATCCTTAAGGTCCATTGTTAGTTGAATTACTTAATCTAAATTTTATTTTCATAGTTTCAATAATAATTACAGTTTCATATTAATAAACTTAAGAAATACTATTTTCTTATGTATTGTACAACATTCTTTCTAACACCATCAACATTTTTATGATTTAGTTTTTATATTCAACATAATCATTAGTTTTAATTTAACTAATATTTATATACAAATTATCCATAATTTTTATATATTAAAATTTAGATTAATTTACAAAAACTAACTTTTCAACCAATAACTATAGCTTCATCCATGATTTCCAGGAAAACATTAGTTTTACATATAGGCATATTTTTTTAAATCACATACATTATTAATTTTTAACTTACATCTACCTAATAATGGTCCACTTCGGCTCTCTTTAACTTCTCATGTAGTTCTATAGGAATCGTAATTATACATCTAACTGAAAACGACATATAAACAATTTTAATTATTCTTTTATCTTCCTTTTCAAAAAATGGCAACAAATCTTACTGAAAATGCTATTTCCTCCATGCTCTCGGGGAAAAGTCATATTCAACCATTTTTACAAATCTTTGAACTTGAACGTATTACATCAATGCAAAGTTCAACAGTATGATACCGCACTGCCATCTCTGATGGCACACATATGAAGCGCCTTATGCTTCCAATAACTTACAATGACCTCGTTGAAAGAAGCTTGCTTCAGAAAGGTTCAATTATACATGTCAAAAATTGGACTACGTCAACTATTGGTCCATCAATGTAAGTTTGTTACAAAATTTTTACTTAAACTTTACATATTTCCTTCATATCACTTTTCACTCTAACAATTGCTCTTATTACTATCATTTACCATGTAGGTCTATAACGCTACTAGACTTTGAAATTTGTACTACATCTGCACCTTTATTTGGTATTCCAAAAAATCTGAGTATCCTGATCACTTCTTAAGAAGAAGATCCGTCGTCATCGAAACAACAACCTTCGTCGAAAAGGAACTGCACCGTTTCAGACATTCCTACTGCATCCATTACACCAGTCCAAATTCCAATCAAAGCAATAAACCCTTACCATTCAAAATGGTGCATAAAAGGATATGTTCAAAGAAAGACACCTCTTCGACAATTTCAAAATCAATATGGTCCTGGTAAAGTCTTTGGCTTCGACCTCTATGATGCAGAAGGTGGGGAAATACACATTACATGTTTCAACAATGTTGCCGATTCTTTCTTTGATAAGATCCAAGTTGGAAATATGTACATTGTCTCAAAAGGCAATGTGAAAATGGCTAATAAACAATACAACCACTTAAACAATGAGTGGGAAATTTTGTTAAATGCTACATCTACAGTTGATCATGTTGCCAATGAAAGAAGATCCAAGCCAACGGTGCATTTCAATATAAAATCAATCAATGATATCAGAACAACAAACGCCAACTCAATTGTTGATGTTCTTGGTATTGTTACTAGCATTTCCAATCCATGCACCATACATAGAAAAGACGGCTCAGAAGTTACGAAACAAACAGTAAATCTTGAAGACATGTTTGGATATAACATGGATGCAATATTTTGGGGAGATAATTTTGATGGAGTATCAAAAGAAATTTCCAACTTATGTGCTACAAGAAATAATCCCATCATAGCAATCAAGTCCGCTCGTGTTGCTGAATTCAATGGGAAAAATGTCGGTACTACAACAAAATTGATTATTCTTGTAGATCCTGACATCGAAGAGGCTAATATCCTAAAGTCATGGTTTAGAAAAGAAGGATCCACTACAATTTCTACACCACTGACAAAAAAATATTCACCCAATTTTGGCCATCAACCCAAGAAAATAACGATTGCGGATATTTACAATATCATCCCCTCAGATATACCTGCATTCTACCAAGTCAAGGGGACAATAACAAAAGTATACACGGACAATTTGTACTACCTATCATGCCCATCTATTGTTGATAAGAAAAAATGCATGAAGAAACTTATTCCAAAGAATGCAAAGACATGGTATTGCCCTAAATGCAACACCGAAGTAACTGACTGTGATTACAGATACTTACTAAAGATAGATGTACAAGATCACACTGGTCAGTTGCTTTCAACAGTTGCTTTTGAAGACGCATCATCTACAATTCTTGGAGTTAATGCAAAAGACTTCTATTTGTTATTCGAGGATCCTGATGTAATAAAGGAAATTGTCTCCAAAGCACTGTGGACAGACCACATCTTCACACTATCAGTGAAGACAGAAACATTTAGAGACATACCACGCTTGAAATGTGTTATCATCAAAGAAGAGAGCTTGCAATTCTCAACAGAATGCAACAACATCCTTCAAGCAATCAATAAAATCTCAATATCATAAATAAATATGATTACACGTACTCTTGCCTTATTTATAATTTGTATTATCTTATTTTAAAAATACGTTTGTAAACAATATTCTTTCATATGCCTTTCCAAACATATCTCTTACTCTTTACTCATATATCTTCGAACAAAACATCTAATTGTATATAATTTCATTGAAGGTAGTTCACAATACTTTAACTTTTTCCCTATTAACAAATCAACCAACTTTACACATTACATATCCAATTACATTCATATACATCTTTAAAATACTTAAATATAATCTCAATCATATTTTTATCAACTCGTTACACATCTTATTATCTCCCTCTACAGCTACAAATTACTAAAACTTCTTTTCAAACACATTGTTCTAATAATATATTAACAAAAATAAAATGTAAACTTCAATTTATTTTTTCCCCTTCCATAAAATATCATGGTTGTTGTCTTCCCAAATAACATTGTCACTCCATCTCTCTTTCCTGTAGGTGCATTAACTTATCAGAATGTCTACTACTTCTAATGATGAACGTGCGCGAAGATACTATGCAGCAAATAAAGAACAAATAAATGCACGTCGACGTGCAGCTTATCATGCTAAGAAAGCCCTCAAAGATTCTGAAACAAACAAAAGGAAAAAGAAAAGTCAAAATTTATCATCAACAACATACGATGGAAATTCACAATTACCATCAAACGATTCTCACTTTGAAAGCAATTCTCTTTCCCATTTTACAAATCGACCATCTTCTCAGCAAACCACTCCACCAAATTCATCCAAAGCTCATTCGCCACCAGCCTCCATTCCACATGCTTTCAACGACGCTCAAACAAATTCATCCATACTTCATTCAACCCCTCCATCCATTACACATGCTTTCAACAACATTCATACTAATGCTGCACAACGTGAATTCCGTGCAAGAATTGATAGGCTTGCACCTAAATCACCATGCTCCATTTGTCTTGAATCCTATCCTAGAATCCATGTCTGCATGTCGAACCAAATCTATTGTTGCTACAGATGCATGGCTGAAAAAAAAATTCACCGTTTCTCATTAGCAAACAACATGGACCCTAGTCCTCAACGACCTGTCCTGGCTGCTCTTTCACAAATAGAAGAAATGCTTATTTCTAGGGTTAACCCTATCCTCCAAGTAACACATGCACGTGGTGGCCAGTATAAATACACTGGCCACACAATTTTCTTTCCGCAAGACATTACAGAAATAGCATGCATGTTGCCATGACGTGTTGAAGACTTGGATATTTTAATCGTTACCCATCAAAGTAATGATCGTCAAGCTTATGACTGCATTGTAAGTAGACATCGAGTTCTTGCCGCATTAGAATACACATTGAGAAATGATCCTTACTATAGGAATGCTTGCATTGATAACAATGCACTATCATCCTTACCAGAACTCCCAACCGATATCTCCTCATCCCTTCACCATTCCAATACCACAGATCGAACTTCCCAACTGTCAATCGAAACACCAATTTCCCTTACTAAAGATTCCATAGACCAATACCCACACCATACATCATCATTCATTCCAACTATACCTAATAGAAATACAAAAATCCAAGAAATACGGCATTATTTACATTCATACAACCACCATTCTGCTACTACAATCCAATGGCCACCAATAAGCTTATCCCCAATCAATGAATACAACACAGAAGGTCTACTCTCTATGGCTTTCCCAACGCTATTCCCCACAGGAGCTGCACTACCTAATCAACCAAGAATAAAGACAGTGCATTACATGAATACGCACTTCATCTTCTGCATTACCACGATAACAGATTCGGCAAGCACCCTCGCTTTCGCTACTACATATACAATCTGATGATGCGTCATCGCAGTCAAGCAACAACATCCTTCTTTGTAAAAAAAAACATTGGAGATGGATTCCCAACATCAATCCAAGAATTGAACATTCGATTACAACAATTTCCAGATGACAAATTGGCAGAACAAATGATGCGCTTCGGTAGCTCTCTACGTGGCACAATATCTTTTTGGCACAAAGCTAAAAATGAACTGACAGACATGATATCTCAACTCGGTTGCCCAACGTTCTTCTTCACATTAAGTGCAGCTGATACAAAATGGCCTGATCTTCATGCAATCATGCCAGGGATTCCACCTCCTGATGTTGCAATACAACACAAATGGAGAAATGATAACATTATCTCTAACCCCCACTTAACATCGCTATATATGTACCACAGATTCACAATATTTCGTGAAGTTATATTGGAGAAACACTTGCAAACAAAAGACTACTGGTACAGGTATCTACTCTACCACATTACTTTCATAATTCCTTATACATCAAACTCCTTCTATTTCAAAATTTTCTAAAAAAAAAACATCCTTCGCAGGTATGAATGGAAACATAGAGGATCAACGCACATCCATGGCTTCCTCTGGATACAAAATGCACCTGATATGGAGACTCTTAATTGGGATAACATAGAAGCAGTTGATCGTGCTAAACAATTATTCGACAAATACATATCAGCTTGGAACCCTCGGCTTTCTACAATTTCTAGCCAATCAATTTCTCAAACAAATGTAGAAGACCCTTGCTTATTGTCTACATTAGATATTCTTAGAAACAATCCTTTTAATGATTATGTCGAACTTATCAATTGCATTGAAAGGCACACAAAATGCACTGAAAACACATGCCTCAGGAAAAAAGGCTCGTCATTCGAATGCCGATATAAAGCACCTTGGGAATTACATGCACATTCCTCCTTGTTCATTGACTCCAATGGCCAAAAAACATACACTCCCGCTCGCAATGATGATCGACTAAATACCCATAACCCTACCATCCTATCTATCTGGTGTGCGAACATTGATTTCCAACCAGTACTCTCAATCCACGCTGTTCAGAAATATATTGCGAAATATGCATCCAAAGCAGAAAAGAAATTCGAAACATTCCATGACATGCTACGTCGAATTGTACTCGCTTCACCCAATGTTGACCCAACAACATCTGCATTTCGAAAATTCCTTGCAGAAACTCTTGTTGATCGTGACATAGGAGCACAAGAAACCTGTCATATGATATAGAAATTACCACTAACATTGTGCAGTCGCTCCTTCTTCCCTTTAAATGTAAGCCAACAAATCTATATGCACCTTCCAGAGAATAACACCACTGCTCCTCCATCACCACACTTCATAGATACATACATCCATCGACCATCTCCCTTAGAATCCACATCACTTATAGAAGTAGCAAGATCATGGTCATTTGATCCCCGTCGTAAGACAAACAAATGGAAACAAAGACCCCAACAAGCATTTCTTCGTATCATACCACGTTATTCCTCAATACCATCAACGACCAACTCTTCTTATGCTGACTTCTGTAGAGTTGAACTTATGCTTTACAAACCATTTCGCCATATCGCAAGTGACATAGGAAATTCTGCTGAAGAATTTATCAGAAATTGGCAAGCATTTCGTCCATTTTACAAACCGTGGCATCAACACCGGACACTATATGATATCGATCCTCCTGCAAATGATAACACAACTACTCAAGAATTCCATCCTCCAGAAACCATGGACCTAAACGAATGGGAATTACTCTCTCATTTGTACCCTACAGACGAACTGCTCATAAATGACATTCAAATGCTTGGTCTTCGTGGTTTTGATGACAGCCATAACTGGAATGATACAACTATTCCATTGCATCTCCAAGAAATAGGCGCACATTTCATTGAGAATAATCGCTCTGTCCATCGCATTATTCAAAAAAGTACAGATACTCTAATGTGCCTTAGCTCATTATCTTCAATGAAAAAAAAAGCTCTGGATATTATTCGTGCTCACTCCATTAAGAAGGATATCTTACCTGCTCTGCGAATGATAATACAAGGCACTGCTGGAACTGGGAAATCCCTTCTTATAAATTGCATCAGAGAAATTCTCATAGCACTCGCTGGCTCAGAACCTTCACCAATCATGCTCCTAGCCCCTACAGGTGTTGCAGGATTCAACATACAAGCATCGACAATCCATTCTGCTCTCCACCTTCCAATAAAAGATCTTACTCCATTAGAAGGCAGTGCTCTTGCAAAATTTCAAGAAGAACTTAAGCATATTAGGTACATACTAATCGATGAAATGAGCTTCATTGGACCTAAGCTTCTTCAGCAGGTTGGTGAATGGCTTCGTGAGGCATTTCCATTAAAGAGAAACTTACCGTTCGGTGGTTGTTCGATTATATTAGTCGGTGATCTCGGCCAGTTACCACCCGTCCAAGACATACCACTATATGCAGGGACAAGTCATGGAACCGCATTGTGGAACACATTCACAACAGTCATCACATTGGACAAAATATTTCGTCAACAAGGTCAAAGCAGTGCTCAAGTTATTTTTAGAAATGTCTTCCAAAACATTAGAAATGCAAATCCAACAATTGAGGACTACAACATCCTTATGACGCGAACAGACTCTTTCTTGTCTGCAGATGAAATACAGTCTTTCCATGATTCTATACATCTATTTCCAACAAACGCTCAAACATTGGACCATAACAAGCAAATGATCAAATCTTTAAACACTCCAGTTGCAAGATCAATCGCAGAAGATGACACCACATACTCTACATTCTCTTCAGACGAAGAGCAATTAGAGTGAATTGTCTACCTTTGCAAAGGGCAAAAAGTAATGTTGACTTCCAACCTTTGGGTTTCAGCAGGGCTTGTTAATGGTTCCCTCGGGGAAATCATATCCATCTTCTACAAAGAATCAACTTCACCTCCACAACTTCCAACATTTGTAGTCGTTGAATTTCCAAAATACATCGGGCCTGCTTGGGATGAAACAAACCCCACTCACTTGCCGATTCCTGCAATAAAAAGAAATGGTCGTACGCAAATTCCACTAAAAATGGCTTGGGCTTTGACTATACATAAATCTCAAGGTATTACTCTACCGCAAGCAATGATGGACATTGGAAAAACTGAACGAAAAGGCCTCACGTTCACAGCAATTTCAAGAGTCCCTTCACTACAGAATCTCCGAATTTTCCCTGCATTCAGTTTCGACTGTTTCATGAAAATGAAAGACAACAAAAATATTGCTCGCAGAAAACAAGCAGAAGAACGTCTCCGTTCAATGTCTGCTACAGACGACCAACTCCATTCCATATGTTAACATCTCCAAAAGGTTTCCACATATCATCAGCTCCATATTTCTTTCATAGCGTATCATTTCTACCTATTACCAACAACTTAATTGACTCATTATTAATACATAGTTTAAATTATTAAATTCGTTATATATTTCTTAACTATTTGCTTCTAACATTTTCTATCTTTTGACACAGAACATATCGACTCAAAGAAATCACAGCTACAAAACCACTACATTCCATATATAACATCTCTTAAAGGTTTCCAAATATTATCAACTCTATAAAATTTTAAGCACACAACATTTCTACCTACTAACATTAACCTGATTTACTGATTATTAATAAATGATTCAAAATATGCATTCTTGATATAATGCTTACCTATTTGCATCTAACAGTTTCTTTGTTTTGAAATAGAGCAGATGGACTCCCTGATATCGCAACTACATAACTACATCACAGAGATAGATGCAACAATTCATTCATTGCAGGAGATACAGAAAAGATTCCTGCCAGTCCGAAATCCAAATGTGCCACTATACAGACTGCGACCAACGATAGATTTATTACTTAAAATAAAATCCACTATCAAACGTATAATCCACATACACGAACGAGATAAATTGAGAAAAGCAAGAGCAGAATGGCAATCCAGAAATAGGCATCTGCAATTCCGAATAAATCTCCAATGGTGTTCAATCTGCCATCGATCGACCTGCATCTACGACTGAACATTTCCAATCACATATTACAGGTAACTTCAATTTCAATCAATATAATTTCTCTACAATAGAATTCACACAAAACCTCATTGAAGTCAACTTGAACAAGTTATTCTACATTTTCAAATAAATATATATTCCTCTAATTTCTCAAAAAAAAAAGTTCTTTGTAGGTTCCTTACTACATCATCATATCTCCTGCCTCTTCACCAACCTCAACATCAATCATCCTCTTCATGATATAATTGTAATCTTTTACAAAAAATACAATTTCATTGCAAAATACTAACATGCAATGTACATTTCTACAATTGCACACTCTTCAAAATTACATTGCAAACATTGTACATTCTTAAAATTTCAGGTAATAGAAATAAATTGCCATATTTCTTTTCAACCATGAAAATGCAATCTCCATTTCAAACATTATACATTCTATATACATATCTCCAATGACATTATAATATAACTTTCTTTTCAACAATGAAAATGCAATGTCTATTTCAAACATTATACATTCTGTATACATATATCCAATGACACACATATATATATAAATAATTACAGCTAATCTCATTCTACCATATTCCTTACGACGTTTCCTTTGCAACATTAGGTGCAATTGCTAGTTATATTATTAAATGAAACTTTATGGACTGCAATGCAGTTCGTGTCTCAAATTGAAAAATATATTAAAAGAAAAATTTATAAAAATTTATAATCACCAACAAATAAATGAATTGCTAAAGCTATGACCAATTGTAAAAATCTTCGATGGATCACCTATATTAAACTAAACTATTTGAAGACCTATATTAACTAATTTATATTGATATCAACTTCATATATATCTATATATATAGAAAAAAATGTGAAAAACATAATATATAGTTGTATATTTAATAAAATATTGAATATGGATTATAAATAAATATTTCAATACAAATTAATATTAAACTTAAAATAATATTAATAACAAAACAAATCATTTTAATATATACTGAGAAAATGTTTCAATCTACTTGTTATATAAAATATTTTAATATAAATATATTATATATTATTTTAAAAAAATTATGTAGATTTTTGGAATTTTGAAATGTGTTCATAACTTCTGTATCATATAATTATTAAAAAAAAAATCTAAATTATGTATATATCATTTAAAAAAATATTGAAAAAATAAATAAATTTTATTATTAAAATGATTGAAATTATTTTAATATTTTACATTAAGATGTTTTTAGGTATATGTTTATTTTTTATTGAAATCCAAACACCAACTTTTAGAATTACAGATTTAAGTTATATGCCCCATATATATATATATATATATTAATCAATTTTTTTAAAATCTAATTTATAATACTTTTTAGTTTTTAAAATACTATTATTAAAATGAAGCTTATTTATGAATTTAAAAAAAAATTAAATTAATTTATAAATCAGAAATTCATATTAATCAAGTTTAAAAGGGAGTCGTCTAACGAGCCGGAGGAATTGCCCGGACGGTCAAAATTGGTCGAAATTCGGGCCAAAAAAATTTAAAAAATCTTGCAGAAACAGTGTTTGAATCCTGATTTTGACATTGGAAATGGATTCAGCACCATCAAGAACCTGTAGGACACCCAAAATATTAAACTTTGATAGTTATAACATGGATTTAGAAAAATTCCTGCCGGATTTTCTGAAAATCTTATCGAAATTTTCATGATTTTCAAGGCGACTCCTCTGGCTAGTTAGACTACGGCGTTTAAAAGTACAATTTCACCGACCAACATATCGCATTATCACGGATTCACGGCAACAAATTTGGAACATTTAGAATTGTACGTTATGGTGGCGGCAAAATATCTTTGGAATGTCAGCCTTCAAGCTGTACACATGCATCTGCAAAAACTCACCATCTCTAAATTTCAGCCTCATTCCCTATTTCCCACCCACAGAAAAGGTAATGGAATCGCACGCCTGCTTCAATTGGCTTCCCTTCAATTTCGCTCCTTCGCTCTTTGTATCTGTATTGAACATGAATGGAATTTGACCTGCACATTAGATGAACTACGGAAAAAAAAAAAAATCCAATCCCGTAAAATACAGCCAAATTTTTTCTAGATCCGTCGACATTCTTGGTTAAAATGCCGGTACTAAAGCGGTAGAAACTGTCAAATTTAACTGGAGTTTCAGATTTGGAATTCATACCGTGTGGCGTCCCATGAAGTTTGGTGGCCATGATTTCATTTCAACAGTAACTACGAAGGTGCTCTGCAGTGGGTGCAGGTCAAATCCTAACAAAGAACTGCGACGACCATAACGCTTGCAGTGAGTGCAGGTCAAATCATAACAAAGAACTGCGACGACCATAACGCTAGCGATCCTTTTGTTTCTTTAAATACGAATCTCTGCATGAGCCTCCACATCGGAGCATCCCAGTGCAGGGCCGATTTTATCTGCTGCTGTTGGTAATCGAAACAGATTGAAAGGTGGATTTGAGTGCTAACAGACTAGTGCAACTGGATTTCGGGGCTTCTTTTGATGTGGGAAGCTGATATCAGATTGTCTGCAATCATTTATAACTAAACATGTCAAGCTGAGCTCTGCGCGCTGTATGAGGCCCGCTTTGCAAATTCAAGCTATCAGGACTGCAGACTTCAGGTATGGTCACTTGGGTTTTTGATATTTTGTTGAATGTTGCATTCTTTGTTTGAAACTGAGCAGAGAACAGATATAGTGTGTATCCCTGTGAAACATATATAGTCATTCTGTGGTCATTGAAACATGTTTGATTTCAGGTGGTTTGAGACTGTCTGGGTTTTAGTCTTCTGGCATTACCAGCTGGCAGGAGTGGTTTTCTTTGTAAACTTTGTGTGGTGTGATGGTGTTTTAGTCAATCTGAGAAGTGGGGTGGGCATGTGGATTGGTTAGGCATTGCAAGCAGTGACTTATATAAATCGGGTCTCTAAAGATGTTGATCTAAATGGGAATAGAACGAGGTTTCTTTCTGTTGCGCCTATGTGTTGCAGTGTCAAATATGTCCAAGAAACCTCTGATTTGATAGATACTAAAGGGAACTTGTGGCTCCGGGTTGAGTACTTGAAGTCCTCTTAACAGGGCGTCTTATTAACCACTTCTATAGTTTGTGTCTTTCTTGCCCTTGCTTATTTCTCTCGCCATTCTGCATTGCTGAATCCGACAACTGATATCGTGGGAGAACTTTTACTGAGATTTTCTTTGAGCTCTTCTTAGGCCATGGCTCAGCTAACAGGGTGGACACAAAAACCTTGCAAAGAACCCCTAAGATCCACACATCTTACTTCAATGGTTAATGTGCGGGTATTTGATGCTAAGCCCATTTCGTTTGAATTTCCTTCTGGATGCTCTGTTGTTAAAGGTGGAGCCGAGGGCGCCGGGATTGCAAGAAAGAGGAAACATGGATATCTGGACTATCCGAGAGAACAGGTGAATCAGATACCAAACAAACCATTAGGGTGCGTCCCTACTCATGTCGGTGCGGTCGGTGCCAAAGAATTGGACCCTGAATTTCAAGAGACCAAAGAATTGGACCCTGACTTTCAAGAGACCAAACACGCAGACTCTAGTTTGGCCAAAACAAATTTAGCTGAGAATATACCGCGCAAGCGAAAAAGAAGAAATGAGCCAAAGGACTGGAAAGAGCTTAAAAGTCTCGCCGACAAAGAGGCCCAGGAAAGAAGGTTAGGGCTGTCAAAATTCCATGCTTTAGTCCAGAGACTGTTACAGAAACAAGAAACTATGGAACCAGAGGATGATCCAAAAACCAAAAAGGTATTCCAGGAGGCATCAGATAGGTTGAAACCTCTTTGGCACAATCTTTGCAAGAATCATGTAGGATCTGTTCCTGGAGTAGAAGTAGGAGATGTGTTCCAGTCTCGAAGACTACTGAGCAATATAGGTTTGCACAGACCTCTTCAGGCAGGTATATAATATCTGAAGCCTGAAGAAACAGGCCACGTGGTGCCACTGGCTACCAACATTGTCCTTTCTGGAGGTTATGAAGACAACATTGACAACGGAGATGTGATAATATACTCAGGCCAAGGTGGAAATGAACATGACAAGAACAAGAAGCAGATTTCTGATCAGGAGCTCACTCGAGGGAATCAAGCCCTGAGGTATAGCTGTATGATGAAACAGCCTGTTAGATTAATCCGATCATGTGAGGAATTGCATTGTGGGTATAGGTATGATGAACTCTACAATGTAGAGAAATCCTGGTCAGAAAATGGACGAGCAGGATTTCTGGTGTATAAATTCAAACTAAGGCGGAAGCATGATCAGCCTCCTCTAGTTTCTCACATAGTCAGGTTTAAGGGTAGTTCACATGGTAAGAAAGCAAGTGTAATCAAGGAAGACATTGGGGAAGGACAGCACAAATTTCATATACCTGTGGTGAATTCTGTAGATAATGTCCACGTTCTTGATGATTTCAAATACCTCCTTACTGTGCAACATCCGAATTGGCTGCCTAAACCAGAATTACATGAAGGATGCCGCTGTATTGGAGGATGTATTGATGTTGGGAACTGTCTTTGTGCTAGAAGAAATGGAGGAGAATTTCCTTACAGAGCCAATGGGACACTTGATAATGCTAAGGCAGTAGTGTATGAATGTGGTCCTAAATGTAGATGCCCACCAACTTGCACTAATAGGGTTGCTCAACACGGGTTGAAACATCAGATTGAGATCTTCAGAACTTCCTATAAGGATTGGGGAGTTCGGACATTGGAATTGATAGAGGCGGGTGCATTTATTGCTGAGTACACAGGTGATCTGGTTGTAGATCCCTCCCTGAACAACCCAACGAATAAATTTATCTTCCCAATTTCTCCTATTTCCATGGAAGGAAATTGGGGTGACCCGCGAGGTGTGGTGGAGGATGATGTAGTTTCGGCCTCTCCTTTCCATTTTGTTGAGGATATGGGTTTCAAAGTGGATGCATCTAGTAGTGGGAATGCAAGTAGATTTGTACGCAGGAGTTCTAGACCTAACATATTTGCTCAGTATGTTCTACATGATCACCATGACAAAAGAATTCCTCATGTGATGTTCTTTGCTCTTGAACATATCCCACCTTGTGTTGAACTGTCTATTAACTCATCTGCAGAACAAACCATCCATAGCCCGTTTTTTCCAAAAGATAGAAACATAGGCAAAGCATGGATGAACGGTAAATTTAGGAAGTAAAACTGAACAGACAAGCAATGTATATTGCACGTTTTCTAGGCTGCCATCTGAGCACTGCAAGAAGCATTGTACAACACCCGTTTTAGGTAATTCCTTTTCTTTAAGGCCTTCTTTTACTGAAGAAATTATCATGCATGTACATTCTTCAACCCTCAACAGTGAATCTTGAGATATCAATATACCAGATTTCTCATTTCAAGGTGCATTGCTAGGACATTTGTAGCCACGTCTCTTGAGTATAAAATGTATGGGTTCTACTTTATTTTGTTAAACGCAGTTTCAGAAGAGCCCAAGTGTGAAACACTTGTGTGGGGCAAGTTTGGTATCCGAGCTCAAGTCTAGATGTGTATGGTAGTTTACTGAAACATTTATTGGGAAATAATTTAATTTTGTACCTTCTTCAACTTCCTACATTGCCAATGAAATGGTCTGTTTATGAATGACATATGCCCAAGGTTTGGAATGCCATTGGCACCAAATATCAAGTTCCATTAACAGTCTAGAAGAATATTTATCTATATAATTTACTGCACTGGTCTTTTAGTCTAGTACAATGAAGGGAATATTTTGCTCAATGCTCTCTGAATAGAGATAGTCCTTTAGTATAGAAATCAATGAAGGGAATATTTTGCTCAATGTTCTCTGAATAAAAAGATAGTCTTTTAGTATAGGAATCAATGAAGGGAATATTTTGCTCAATGCTCTCTGAATAAAGATATTAATCTCTTGAAATCTGCTGGTGTTGCCCATAATGAAGGTTAAGTGTAGATATATATGATAGTTTATTGAAGCATTTTTAGTGAAATAATTTAATTTTATATCTTCTTCAACCTCATATATGGCCAAGTAAATAGCTCTGTTTATGAATGAGATCCGAAGAAA
This sequence comes from Pinus albicaulis, assembly GCA_034641835.2. Classification (NCBI taxonomy): domain Eukaryota; kingdom Viridiplantae; phylum Streptophyta; class Pinopsida; order Pinales; family Pinaceae; genus Pinus; species Pinus albicaulis. The sequence goes on from JAXQQM020057959.1 coordinate 38,253, forward strand.
ACAAGGCTAAAAATGCCAATGGCATCAAATATCAAGTTGGTAAAATTATTATCTCTGACCTGTACAATGCATTTCTTTTATATATTTGGTAAAATTATTATCTCTGACTTGTACAAAGCATTTCCTTTATTTATGGATAAACAAAATTGAAATTATCTCTTTAATTAATTAAAAATTATTATTATTGAATTTAAATAAAATGATTAAAAAACATAATTAAATTATTATTAGTGAATTTAAATAAAATGATTAAAAAATATAATTAAATTATTATTAGTGAATTTAAATAAAATGATTAAAAAACATAATTGATTTGTAAATAAATTTTAACTCTAGAATATTTTAAATATTTTATAGAGGTTAAAATCATATTATAACTTAATAATTATTGATAATTAAATTTAAATTGTGAAAATTTTGTTTCATAATTTAATGGATTTTCACAATTTTTTAAATTTTAATTATAGATGTAACCAGCCTAGATCCATCTAACTCTGGATCTATCATGCCCGGAGAGGGATCAAATCTCTCGAGGTGCAAACCTATTTTTTGAGTGCAAAATTTGAGGAAAGGTTTGCACCTTCAGAGATTTGATCCCTCTCGGCGCATGATAGATCCAGAGTTAGATGGATCTAGGCTGGTTTCAGTCGGAGGCATCAACGTTACATTTTTCAGATTATTAAAATTTTTGTATATTTTTGAGATGTAAGATGGATCTAGGCTGGTTTCAGTCGTGTGCTGCCAAGGAAAATTTATCAAAGATATGATTAATTTTATTAGTAATATGTAAATATATCAAATATTAATATAATCATTTTAAATATGCTAAATATTCCTGAGATTAACTTGGTCATTTTAATTTTAAATTTTCTTAGTTACCTCAGTTCGTTGAGATGATAATTATTGTTAACAACTATAATGATGAAAAATGATGAAATATATTTTTTAAATGCAAAGTGACAATAATAGTGTTGAAAGATAGAAAAAGTGAATAATAAGAATGTACTCATGTTACAATCAATCTCAAACTATTTTCTTCTACTATTCTTATTTCCTCCCTTGTTAGTTTTGTTATCTTTTCATATCAATTATATGAAAAAGAAAATTTAAATTGTAAACCATTTAAATCTTTAGCTCGATCTATTGTAGTAAACATGATACCTTGTCTCTCTTGCTCTCCAATATTAATAACTTAAATTACTATAACACAAAAATCAATCTACATTGTTAATAACTTTTTGTGCTTACACTAAAATCAATGCATATTGTTAATCCAATCACTTTAATATTAATGTACCATCATATATCCAATTACATCAAATCATAAATCAACATATACATTTAAATCAATGCATTTAATGCAAGCAATCAAATAAGATTAGAAAATAACTTCTACATTGAAATCAATGCACCTAATGCAATCAATCAAATAAGATTAGAAACCAACATCTACACTAAAATCAATGCATTTACTCAAAGCAATCAAATAGGATTAGAAATTGCCATCTACACTGAAATCAATGCATTTAACACAAACAATCAAATAGTATTAGGAATAATCTACATTGACATCAATGTATCTAGTGCAAGCAATCAAATATAATTATAAATCGACGTCTAAATTGAAATCAACACATCCAGTGCAAGCAATCAAATAGTATTAGGAATCAACACCTACACTGAAATCAATGCATCTAGTGCAAGTAATCAAATATCATTAGAAATAAATATATACACTAAAATCGATGCATCTAGTGCAAATAATCAAATAGGATTATAAATCACCATCTCCACTTAAATCAATCCATCTAGTGCAAGAAATATTCTTCCCTCTCTCCACACTCCATCCATATCTATATCCCCATCCATCTCTTTTTTTTTGTCTCTATCTCACCCCGCTAAACACACACGCTCTCGCACTCCATATATATCATTCTCTTTGTCGATCACCCTCTCTCCCCATCTCTCTCTTCTTCCCTCTCTTCCCCTTCTCTCCCTCTGCCCCGCTAATATCTCTCTTTCCTCCTTTTGTCCTCTCTCTCTCTCTCTCTCTCCATCTTCCTTATCACTCACTCTCTCTCTCTCTAGGAACCAACATCTACACTGAAATCAATGCATTTACTCAAAGTCCAAATAGGATTAAATCGCCATCTACACTGAAATCAATGCATTTAGTGCAAACAATCAAATAGGATTAGAAATCATCTACATTGAAATTAAGTCATCTAGTGCAAGTAATAAAATATAATTATAAATCGACATCTAAATTGAAATAAACACATTCAGTGCAAGCAATCAAATTGTATTAGAAATCACCACCTACGCTGAAATCAATGCATCTAGTGCAAGTAATCAAATATTATTAGAAATAAATATCTACACTAAAATCGATGCATCTAGTGCAAATAATCAAATAGGATTAGAAATCACCATCTCCACTTATATCAATCCATCTAGTGCGAGAAATATTCCTCCCTCTCTCCACCCTCCATCCATATCTATATCCCCCTCCATCTATTCTTTTTTGTCTCTCTATCTCACCCCTCTAAACACACGCGCTCTCATACTCCATATATATCAATCTCTTTTTCAATCACCCCTCTCCCCATCTCTCTCTTCTTCCCTCTCTTCACCTTCCATCTATATCTCTATCTTCCCCTTCTCTCCCTCTCCCCCATTAATATCTCTCTTTCCTCCTTTTGTCCTCTCTCCCTCTCTCTCCATCCCACTTATCACTCACACTCTCTCTCTCTCTAGAAACCAACATCTACACTGAAATCAATGCATTTACTCAAATAAATCAAATAGGATTAGAAATCACCATCTACACTGAAATCAATGCATTTAGTGCAAATAATCAAATAGGATTAGAAATCATCTACATTGAAACCAATTCATCTAGTGCAAGTAATCAAATACAATTATAAATCGACATCTAAATTGAAATCAACAAATTCAGTGCAAGCAATCAAATTGTATTAGAAATCACCACCTACACTGAAATCAATGCATCTAGTGCAAGTAATTAAATATCATTAGAAATAAATATCTACACTAAAATCGATGCATATAGTGCAAATAATCAAATAGGATTATAAATCACCATCTCCACTTATATCAATCCATCTAGTGTGAGAAATATTCTTCCCTCTCTCCACCCTCCATCCATATCTATATCCCCCTCCATCTCTTTTTTTCTGTCTCTCTATCTCACCCCCCTAAACACACACACTCTCACAATCCATATATATCAATCTCTTTGTCAATCCCCTCCTCTCCCCATCTCTCTCTTCTTCCCTCTCTTCACCTTCCATCTATATCTCTATCTTCCCCCTCTCTCCCTATCTCTCCATCTTCCTTATCACTCACTCACTCTCTCTCTCTCCACCTTTCTCTCTCTATTTCTTTCTTCTTACCTCTCTCCCCCTCCCCCTCTAAGTCCATCTCTCTTTCCCTCCCTCTCTCCACTCTCTCCACTCTCTCACATCCTCTCTCTTCCTTCCTCTCCTTCCCTTTCTCTTCCATCTCTCTCTCCCTCTCTCTCTCTCTTCACCCACCAACTATGTTACTATATCCCTCCCTCTCTCCTTATATCTCCTTCTCCCCCCTTATCTCCATCTCTTCTTATTTGTCTCTTTATCTTAGCCCCAAACATACACGCTCTCTCTCTGTCTCTCCCTTGTCACTCAGTCTCTCTCTCCACTTCTCACTCTCTATATTTCTTATTTCCTACATCTCTCCCCCTCCAACTCCATCTCTCTTATCAATCCCTCTCTCCTCCTCTCTCTCGTCCTTCCTCTCTCTCTCTCTTCCCTGATCTCTCTCTCTCTCTCTCTCTCCAATACTCTCTCTTCCCCCATCACTCTCCTCCTCTCTCTCATCCCTCCTCTCTCTCCCTTTCTCTCCCACCTCTCTCTCTCTCTTTTCCCTCCAATCCTCTTTCTTCCCCCATATCTCTCTCTCTCTCTAATCCTCTCTCTTCCCCCATCACTTTCTTTCTCTCTCTCTTTCCACCCCTCTCTCTCTGCAACTACATTACTATATCCCTCCCTCTCTCCTTCTCACTTCTTCTCTCCCCCCTTCTTTCCATACATCTTACTTTGTCTCTTTATCTCACCCCTAAACATACACACTCTCTCTCCATCTCTCCCTTATCACTCTCTCTCTTTGTTTATTCTTAGTTATGTAAACTAATGAACATAAATATTCGTAAATATAAAGCAGATTATGGAGTAAATATGAAAAGAGGTTTTATTTACTTACCGTACCTCTAGTTTATTTATATTTATATTTATTTACCATACCCCTTTTCTTTACTATGGTATTTGGCCCATAGGCTTGTTATATAATTAGATTTTTATTTATAATCCTATTTGATATATTGTTATTTATTTACCTTATAACATGCTGCTATGTCTATTTACTATGTTCATTTATTTATTTATCATACATTTTTACTCTTTTATATTTATTTATTTACCCAGGTATTTGGCCCATGGTATTAATAATTGTCCCATGGTATTCGTCCCATGACTTCCATCTACTCTAATGCTCTCTTTTTAATGTTTTAATGTAAAAAGGTTTATGGAATAATATAAAATTTTATTTACCACCATCTTGTTTATATATATTTTTATTTTATTTATTAGCTCTAAGTAAAGTATAAATTCATTTTACAAATATTTAATCAAAAGAAATATTAAAAGATTTTGGATTTTGATTGTTTGTATTGAATTAACTCTTTTCCTTTGATTTAAGAAATGGTATTGACTTTAGTAAAGAGTAAAGATGTTTAAAATTTTACTTAATTTGGAAATTCAATGTGGTAATTTTTTTTGTTAAAGGTAAATTTATGATCCATTCAAATTCACGTATATAATTTACTATCCATTCAAATTATATAAATAATACAAAATTGTATTAGAAATAGATATATGTTCTAGCACAATGCGATTTTATTTTTTAATTTTTTTAATTTAAAGCTTAAGCCTACATTTTGTATGAGGACGTGACCCACCTGACATCGGGGTCATATTGGGCTGTAGATGCGCCTCTCGGCGCAATAAGTGTAAGTGTTTTGATGCTTATTATAGATTGATGCCTTTATTATTATTATTATTATTTGAATAAGGCTAATTCTATTAACGAAAAGAAACATATGGTGCAATCAGGCTTGCAAGCAAGTGAGAACTGAGAAGCATGGGAGCTGTAGGTGATAGAATATCAACCTCGCTCTTGAACAACAACTGTAGAATGAGCAGAGATAACATGAGGAACAGAAAAGAAAATGATGGGCAGAGTTGTCTACCCAATGTGGGCAGAAATTGCCACATGACATTTTTTCCCTTTTTTTTTTGGTTTACTTTGACCCAGTCGGTGGAGCTTGGCTGGGCCATGACTAGCTGTAGACTGTCCGGTGCTGGGGGCAGAATATCTTTATCCGAGTCCGAGGAAAAAGACACGTGGGAGCGTTTCTGAGAAATCGTAGGATCAGAGAGGTCTGCAGCACTGGTTGGGGGGCGCTCATTGGAGTCTCAAGATTCTCCCCACCTGCTTCAATTTCCTCCTCATCCGAGCTGGAGGAGTCTGTATCAACCATGGGGGGAGGTACACAGGAGTTCCAGCTCTTGGATTTGGATTTGCGATTAAAAGTCTTCTTTTTGCCGAGAAGCTGGGTGCAAGCATTCTGTAAGTGTCCCGTTTGATGACAGTGGCGGCATCGGAATGCTGTATTTTCATAATCCAAGGTTTGGGTCCAATGGAAGTCCCCAAACTTGAGGTTGATCTGATCCGGCAATCCTTTGCTTATATCTATTTCTGCACACAGTCTGCCGTAGGTGTAGATTCCTTTCTCCCTTCTCATGGTGTATGTAGCAAGATAACGTCCCAAGGTTTCTCCAATGGCTAAGAAAACAGAGAAATGCCACAGATGCGCCGGAAGGTTTGGAAGCCTGACCCAGATAGGAAGCTTGGTGATGATAGCTGTAGAGGGGTCGAAGTCTGGAAACCAAGGGGTGAGGAAGAGTCCAGCCGAACCCCAGAACCAAGGGACTCCTGTTAAGGCTTTCTGGTAATCTTCATTTGAATCAAACACCACAATGAAAAAACCTTTTGAGCATAAGTAGATCTAACATTTATGGGTCCAATTGGTATGGATCCATTGGTATAAATCCGCTGTGTGTGGCCACAGACCATTAAATCTGCATATGATTGCGGTTTCTGCAAATTTCTGGTGAAGATCGGCAACCATAGGATGAACGAGTTCGACAGAGGGAACTTCATCTAGCTTATCAACTAGGAATGGCTTGGGAGCCATAGCTGGTTGAGTTGCCCTCGAAGAGGGCTGTGGTTGGGCTGAGTCTTTATGGACTGCATCTTTATAAGAGAACGCTGGGGTAGAGGATGTCTGCCCAAAGGACCCTCCTCGTAGACGAAAGGTAAGAACAATAGTAGCATCCCTTTGAATACTGTAGAAGGAAAGGGGGAGAGATTCCTCTAATTTCTTACCTTTAAACAGCAACCACTGGTAAGAGGTGGGAATCCCCAGCCAGATTTCGAGCTTGTATAGAAGATCTTGCACGAGGTCTGTATCGTGCACCCACAGAAGCTGCGTCTTTCTAGAGAGGAGAATTATTTGAATCTGAAATGTTGTTTCTCCTTCTGGCAATACTGGCTGGTCCAGGAGACAAATATGCTTCTGACAAGTAGTGGAGGATGGGTGTGAAGACTCATATGCATGGATCCGAGGTTCTGAAGCATCCCCTGGTCAGCAGCTATCCTCTGTTTTGCTGCGGATGAAGGTATTCAGGGGCGCAGCTGTGGATGAGGCCGCCAAGATACCTGACTCAATGTCCTTGAGCCGTCCTACGTTGGAGACTACTTCTGTGCCAAATCGCCTGCAGAGGGAGACATTGGCGGGATTGTTTGTCCCAGCTTCAAGATCTGCACTGATCCAAAAAATATTAAGTCCTCGAACCGCAACCAGGGCAAACCTTGTTACCGGATGGAAGAGCCGTGGTTGCGCTCGGTGTATTTTCGGAGAGAAACGGTCATGGAAGCCTGCGGCTTTGAATCTCGCAGCGAATGCAAACCCTGCCATGGTGACGGCGGCGGCATCGCCCCATAGGGCCAAGGGAGCAGAGGCGTCGGCTGAAGCCATTAGGTTTTTTTCATAGATTGATGCCTATTAAAGTTTATGAGCCATTTAATTTATATGGCTACACTAATAGTTAGATATTTAGATATTTAATTAAGCTATATTTAAAGTTAATAATGTACTATTTGTATGTATATTTTAATTTATGACAGAGGTAAATAAAGAGTAAGGATGACTAATGATTAAGTTTAATAAGGTGATTTTTAGCAATGATATCATAATGTTATGTTGTTTAAATTTGTATTTTTGAATGTCAAATGGATTCAACAATGTGGGAAAAAGTACTATTAACAACAGTTAAGCACACACATGGTGTATGAAGAAACTAAACACACACATAGAAAGATAAGCATGAGATACTCATATTATTCACCATAGATGTACATTTATAATACAATGGTGTGACTCTTGGATTCATCTTCCAAGGTCACTTAGACTCCTTTGTGACTCTTCGCCTTCCACACCTACCCATAGAGGATTAGGTGTTCAACATTCCCCCCCTTAATCCGAAGGGGTATGTGTGAGTCCAAGAAGAGAGTTGTGATACAAATCTGCAAAATATGCATGGCAACACATGGGCTAAATCAACTCTCTGAAATGTTGACATAAAGAGGTGGTTTAAGGATGACCACCAACACTGGAACACAACGCTTATTGCAGTTCCTGGAACTCTTCCAAAACTGGCAAGAAGCTAAGGGCTTCTGCTAGAGGAAGTGTCCCTCATATTTGAAGAGGGAGACCTTCAACCTAAAAGAAGGGAAGTCTACAACCTGTGATGGTTTAAGGATGACCACCAACACTGGAATGCTTGATGCAATTCATAGAACTCTTCCAAAGCTGGTAAGACGCTGAAGTCTTCTGCTAGAGGAAGTGTTCTGAAAGAGGAAGAATATCAACCTCACGTGGATGGTTTAAGGTTGTCCACCAACCAAAGGCATGCTCATGGACATCTGTGTCTCTGGCTACAACTCTGAATTTGGAATGAGAGATTGTGGCTCAGGCTTGCTTGAATTGTTGTGTCTCTGGCTACAATTCTGAATCTGGAATGACGAATTGTGGCTCAGGCTCGCTTGAACTGCTGTGTCTCTGGCTACAACTCTGAATCTGGAATGAGAGATTGTGGTTCAGGCTCGCTTGAACTGCTATGTCTCTGGCTACAACTCTGAATCTATAATGAGAGATTATGGCCCAGGCTCGCTTGATGTGACTTCGAAGCTTGTAAATGACCACCATTTCCCCCCCTGTCAGGTACAAGGTGAGACGATGGTGAAAACTCAACTGCAAGATTGTTCAATATTCGAGAACAAGTTCTGACATGTGACTTAAACATCTTCTTGGTTGTTGATGCCCATTGCCAAGAAGCGATCCATCCAAGATAAATCTTTATTCTTGCAGGAGGCTTGTTTCTGAAGCATCTGTGTGAAGAATGGGTGTGCCGACCACAGTGCTTGCATGGGTGAAGATCGAAACAAAGATCTTTCATATGGCCAACTAGATCACAGTGTTGGCATTTTTCAATTTGTTGTTGTTGTTGCTATGGAGGAGGAGCAGGATCTAGAACAGCTACAGGTGAACTGTCATAAAGAAATCTGACACTCTGAAATTTGATGGGCTTGGAGTAGTCCGGAATATGAAAGGACAACTCCTTGTCATATCCAAACCCTGTTCAGTGCTTTTTGTGGACAAGATGTTCCCAAGGTCTGATGATGGGCTTGAGAAGTGCAGACTGAGCTGCTGCATTTACATGTAAATCTGCTTTTGTACAAGGAACTGAATGTGAATCGTCTGCAACTTTATATCTTTGCTGCTGATGGGAGTCCCTCTCAATTTTCTGAACAGAAACATGTTCAGAATGATGACTCTTTTTCCGAATTTCATCTTGCTGACGCTGAGACTCCAACTGCGAAAACTCAATCTTTTCATGTGCATTTTGTAAGCAAGTCTGGATATCAAAGAGAGTGTCTTTACTGATTTGGATTGTGTTATCAACAATAGATTGTATCAAAGTTTCCAAGGACTGTAATACTTCATAAAATTTGGCCATTTTTCAAACAACTCAAGCTCAAGAAATGAAGAGTATCGGATTCAACAGATAATGTAATTCAACTTATTTTCAAAGGAATACAAGTGACTTCAAACACCTTTTAATCTTTCTTCCAACTATGGAATTCCCAAAGGACAAACTCTGCTACTCAAATTATGGAGGACGCAACTTAGAAAAATGGACTAACTTGGACTTTCAACAAATGGATTTTAGACAAATGGTTCCAAATTCTATCATTTTAATGGAGATAATGCTTTTTTTTTTTTGATCCAAAAACACCTTCTTAATATTAATTCAACGAGGAGAATCCAAAGAAAGAAACATACAAAGCGCAAAATTTAGTCATTTGGACACTTCGGTGAGCTGATTAGGATAATTATAGAATCCAAAGAAACAGACAACCAAGAAAGCACGTCATGCGTACGCTTCACTGACCTTATTGGGATAATTTCATGCCAGAGACATCCGTGATGAGTAAGACTGGACTGTGAGGAAACATTTCATTTATAATTGATTTGATTGGTCATAGGTTGGTTATTTGGGATTAGGGTACGATATTTAGCTTGCAAGAATCCAACATTGTTGAAAAGTCCAGCTCCAGCAAGACTCGAACCAAACTTAAAGGCAGGCCCGAAAGCCAAATCCCAAATGGAAATGGACATAAATATGACAAATATAGACGCTTATTCGACCTTCAAGTATATACCCGTCAGCACGTCCACACTGGCTTGGAAGAGAAGCAATTACGGCCAAAAGTCGACCAGTAGAAAATTTCTCTTCCAGATGTGGGTTAAGTTTGTGGCCTTCTTGTTGCTTCTCGATCTTCCTCAAAAGATGTTTGTCTTTCACTGTGAACAATGGTGCTGATGAGAAAGAGAATGTTGCGGATCAGGAATGAGAGATACACTCCTTTCTGCAGCACCTACCGCCTTTCGCTCGGTCCACCTTCCTCACACTGACTCACCTTCCATCGTCTCTTCAGCTACCTCCTCTCACTCCATGCAAGATGGTCAAGCCATAGAGGGATCCCCTACCATTGCTGGAGTGAAGCACGATGAGAAATTATCTGTTGTAACGTTCAATTTGGAGGAGCAGGCTGCCACGTTGGATCCTCTACTGCAGCTGCCACGCCTACGTCAGTTCAATGCCTCAGGGTTTCCTTTACGCTCGATTGCAGAATTCGACGTCGGGGGATCGAATCCCGCAGAGTTATCAACTGTTTAATTGATATATTATTGATGGAGACGCGAAGGGCCTCTTACAATAATTTTCCCATATCGCTGCTCAACACATTCATGTCAAATCCATCACACATGGACTTCAACACACCGTGCAGACCATGACCATCATCAACGCAGAGGAGCGCACCACTTGTGCATAAAGAGATTGAGTGTAGTCGCTCAGTATCCATGGTTTACTGTATTGAAATCCAAGAGCGAACCTCCATGTGAAATATATTTCTATTTTTTATTTTATTTTTTAACACTTGAAGCCCAATTCTACATAGTCGACCATTCATTCTCCTCTACTACACACCTTGAGTTTGAGTAGGAAATGGAGGGTGCCCAAAATCTCGATATGCCGAAGATAGGCCAACAAAGTAAATTGATGAATTGGATGGAGGATTCTATATGGTATTACGCAGATGGAGCCAACAACCGTAATATATTGAGTGATTAAAATTCTCCATTTTTTTCACAATCGTCAAGGCTCAATGCACAAACACTCAGTCTCATAGATGGAATGCGGCTAAAATTTAGATGATGTAGAATTGATGTTCAGAAATATAATGCATGCAAATAACAACAAATATGCTTCACAAGGAATGTATACTGACAATGACAAGCTCAATGATGATTTCTTTTCTTAGAGAGGTCATTAGTTCACATCCATAAGACGAGAAAGATTTTACCATGTTTCGGCGAAGATTTTGTGCAGGCTACCTTGCTATGCCCGCGATGTTGCTTCTTGCGTGTGCATTCTTGGAGAGATGCCCTCTTTTACTCTTCAGTAACTCGTGACCAAAAAAGAAGAAAAATGGCTATAAGGTGGTGAGACTACGGTATAGGAGGAGCAATGTCACTGAGTGGTGTAAATGAGAGGCAGCACATATGTTGGGAGATAGTAGAGGTTGTACTAATGCAACACAGGCCAGCGCTATTCAATAGTTTAAAGGGGACCTCTAAACCCGGTGCTCTGATACCATGTTAAACACACACATGGTGTATGAAGAAACTAAACACACACATAGAAAGATAAGCATGAGATATTCATGGGTCAAATCGCGAAGTTGGGAAACAGTTTTTGGCGGATGGTTAGAATTCGGGAGAAATTTTTAATTTCTCGGCCGAGAAAAAAGTCAACTAAATTTCTCGGTCGAGAGTTTTCAAAGTTCTCGTCCGAGAAATTTTAAATATTTCGGACGAGAGTTTGGTCGGGTTTAACCTGAGTTAAAATTCTCTCGGACGAGAGTTTTTCATTTTCTCGTCCGAGAGTTGTGGTCACAAAACTCTCGGGCAAACTCTCAAACGGGAGTTGGAGAAACTCTCGGACGAGAGTTGGAAAAACTCTCGTCCGAGAGTTTTTCCAATTCTCTGATCTGCATGCAGATATTTCCGCCCCCCAAACGAATGAAAGGTCGACCTCGACCGTCGGACGAGAGTTGGAAAAACTCTCGTCCGAGAGTTTTTCCAATTCTCTGATCTGCATGCAGATATTTCCGCCCCCCAAACGAATGAAAGGTCGACCTCGACCGTCGATTAAGGTGGGATGTGTGGAACAACAATAGGACGGCAGTGAAAAAACAGGCGCAATCATGATAAACTCAATCAAATTAAGTAATTACTGAAATCGATGCGTAAGATAAATCGGTAATAATGAGAGAATCACGTTGTAATAATTCAAGTATGAGGTGAAGGGACAGCAAAATATTAATGTAATTGCACTATTTACCACATTAAAGTAATATGTCCGATTTATAATATTTTTCATGTGTGATGGTTTGGGGATAGAACTTAAGGAATTTTATGCATTTCGTTTGATATTCAATAAAAATTATAGGAAAGAGGGTTAAATAACTATTGATTTGTATAAGTATGACTTCAATACCAAGGAATTTTATGCATTTTGTTTGATATTCAATAAAAATTATAGGAAAGAGGGTTAAATAACTATTGATTTGTATAAGTATGACTTCAATACCATTAACAGAGCTCTGTTGCCCACATGTGTCCATAACCTTGACAGAGTTGTTTTGTAACCCATGGAACCATTGTCCTTCATACATACTTGAGGAAGTGCTTTATTTTTTCTTTGTATTTTTGTATTGAAAACTTAAAACAATCGTTCAAAACAATCGTGCTTTAAATACAAACTTAAAACAATCGTTCAAAAAGTGCTGTTCCTTTAAAAGGAACATTAAAGATAATCTGCGAAACTGCTGTTCCTTTCAAAAGGAACAGCAAAGATAATCTGCGAAACTGCTGTTCCTTTCAAAAGGAACAGCAAAGATAATCTGCGAAACTGCTGTTCCTTTCAAAAGGAACAGCAAAGATAATCTGCGAAATTGTTGTTCCTTTCAAAAGGAACAACAAGGAAATGCTCTGCCGACATGCTGTTCCGTTTGAAAGGAACAGCAAAAACACTGCACGAAACTGCTGTTCCATTCGAAAGGAACGGCAAAAAAATCCTATGAAGGTGCTGTTCCTTTTAAAAGGAACAGCAAAAACACTCTGTGAAACTGCTGTTCCTTTCAAAAGGAACAGCAGAAGTGTTGTTCCGTTAGAAAGGAACAACAATGCGAAAAAAACACAGAATTTTTATTATTTTTCGTTTTTAAAGAAACTAAATTCAAACAAAATAAAGAAGTATTAACAAGGAAACGAATTTCAAAAACAGAAAAAAAAGAATGCATTATGTACAAAAATTAAAAAAACCAATTTATCAAATTGGCGCGGGAGAGGGATTCTCCCCTTCAGCAAGAATTTCAATGGTGGAGTCTTCCCTTCACTGCTGGCAAAAGGATTCACGGGTAAGCAGCTTACGATATAATCAAACTCGATGGCCATTAACCTTAAAGGAATGCCCATATCCGTCAATGGTGACTAGTGTGAGAGTTTCATTATCATGCACTTTCTAAATTTCGTAGGGTCCAAGCCACCTAGTCTGGAGTTTTCCAGGGAAATCCTGAAACCGAGAATCATATAGAAGTGCCCAATCTCCTTCGTGGAAGATCCTTTGTTTAATGTGGGCGTCATGCCATTTTTCTCTCTATTGCTGGATTAATGCGGTGCGCTGAAGAGGAGAGAGTCTGATTTCATCCAATTCATTCAGTTGCTGCAGTCTTTTTGCCTGTGCTTCATCTAAATTCAGACCTATCATTTGAGTTGTTCGTAATGTCTGAATTTCAAATTCGATAGGAAAGATGGGTTCTTTTCCAAATACCAACTGGTATGGCGAATGTCCTGTGGTAGGTCTCCATGTCGTTCGGTACGCCCACAATGCCTCTGCAGTAAAATTAGCCATCTAGTTACTCTCCCATTCGTAACAGGTTTATTTGCTAAAAACTTAATGGCAGAGTGATCTGTGTAAAGCACTACAGGATACCCAGTTATGTAATGCCTAAATTTATTTATAGCGTGAACTACAGCCAAAAATTCTTTCTCAGTCACAGTATAGTTTAATTCGGCAGGGGTCAGATTTTTTCTAATGTAGTAAATTGCATATGGATTTTTGTCTTCCTCCTGCCCAAGTACTGCTCCAATTGCTGTGTCTGAGGCGTAAGATGAAATTTGGAATGGTAAATTCCAATTTGGGCCCCTCAGCACAGGGGCTGTTGCAACGAGCTTCTTCAAATCATGAAAAGCATTGTCACATTTGTCTGTCCAAACAAAATCAGTATTCCCAGTCAGCGCATATAAAGGTGCAGCTATTCGAGAATAATGCTCTATAAATTTTCTATAATAACTAGAAAATCCAAGAAAGCTACGTACCTCTGTCTGTGTAGTAGGTGTAGGAATTAACAAGAGTATTTGAATTTTAGTTGGATCTACTTGAATTCCTTCTACTAAAATATAATGGCCTAAGATAACTCCTTCAGTCATCATCATAAGACATTTTTCATTGCTTAAACAAAGCCTAGTGTCTATACATCTTTGCAATACTTTTTCTAGATTTTGCAACGCAGGTTCAAAATCATCCCCATAAGGAGTGAAATCATCCATATATACTTCGAGACCTTCATTTATTAAGTCTGCAAACATGATGAGAATTGCCCTTTGAAATGTAGCAGGAGCGTTGCATAGGCCAAAATGTAAGACTCGGTAGGCAAATGTACCCCATGGGCAGGTGAAAGTAGTCTTGTCCTGGTCTTTAGGGGCAATTTGAATTTGGTTGTATCCATTGAAGCCATCCAGAAATGAAAATAACTTCTTTCCTGCCAATGTGTCTAATCCCTGGTCAATGAAAGGAAGAGGAAAGTGGTCTTTTTGTGTTGCTTTATTGAGTTCACGGTAATCTACACATATCCTCCACTTTCCATTCTTTTTAGGTACCACCACTAATGGGGAGACCCACTTGCTATTAGATATTGGATAGATAAAATTGACATCCAATAATTTTTGTAATTCATCTTTCATAGCATCCTTAAGGTGAGGATTTAGTCTCTTTTGAGGTTGACGAATGGGTCTTGCGTCTTTTTCAATGTAAATGTGGTGAGTACATAATTGTGGGTCAATTCCTTTCATATCGGGGTAATCCCATGCAAAGGCTGCTTTGTATTTTCGTAATAATTGGACCAATTTCTCTTCTTGTTCAGCAGTGAGATTCTTGTTAATGTTCAAGGTTTTTCCTGGTTCAATTTCTACAACCTTAGTATTATTCACAGAGGTAGTAGGTATTGCTTGATCATGGACGTCTTTAAAAGGATCTTCTTCTTCTTTATTGTCGAATGCTGCCTCAATCATGTGACATTGCAAGTGAGATGCAATTTGTGATTTATTAATGAAATTACTAATGACATCATCCTCTATTTGATCTTTAAAATCCAAAGCTTCTTCTATCGTTAGAGGTGACCTCATGTTTTCCACAAAATATGATGGTTCGAATTTCCTGCACTATGGGGGCGCCCATGAGCATTGTATCATCTACGAATTGTTGATGCGTTACTGTGGGTCCTTGGTGTACCGGTTTGATGCCTTTGAGTTGATTCTGTTGTTTTGCCTTGGCTAAGGATCTTCCTAGCCCTTCTGCCATAATGACAAAGAGAAACGGAGACAGGGGATCTCCTTGCCTTATACCTCTGGACGAAATGAAGGGTTGAAGGGGTCCTCCATTCAGTAGCATTGAAAAGAAAGCACCTGAGACCAGTTCCATTATCCAATTTGTCCATTGCTGACTAAATCCAAAAGCCTGGAGGATTGCTCTCATATAGTGCCAACTGATTTTATCAAAGGCCTTTGAAAGGTCAAGCTGGATAAGCATACCTGGAGTCCTTTTTGTTTTGAGAGAATGCAACACTTCCTGAGTGAGGATTATGTTGTCAGTGATCTGCCTACCTTCAACGTAGCCAGTTTGTTCCTGAGAAATGATTGAGGGGAGGACAGATTTAAGTCTGCTAGCCATTAGTTTGGAAAGGATTTTGTAAAGGACATTACAAAGGGCTATGGGACGAAACTTGTCGGGGGAGTCAGCCTGATCTGATTTGGGAATTAAGGTGAGGAATGTGGCATTGATGGTAGGCAAAACTTTCTTGGTTCTGTGAAAGTTCCTTACTAGGTTGAGAAGGTCAGCCTTAATAATGGACCAGCAAGCTTTAAAGAATTCGATTGTAAAGTTGTCTGGTCTGGGAGCCTTGTTCGAGGCCATGTTGAAGATTGTTTCTTCAATCTCTTGCTCAATGAATTCTCTTAGAAGGAGGGAGTTTTGCTCCTCTGTAACTAAGTTGGGAATGGCAGCGATAATTTCATTGATGGCTCGGGTTCTATCTTGAATGGGATCGCTGAGAAGAGAAGTGAAAAAAGAGTTGAGTTCAAATCCTATATGCTCCCTTTTATAAACTTGATCGCCATCAGCTTTTTTGAGGGAGAGGATGCGATTATGTGCTCTATGCTGGATGGTTGACTTATGGAAGAAACTAGTGTTGCGTTCTCCTTGTTTTAACCATTTCACTCTCGACTTCTGCCTCCATAGCAGCTCTTCTTGTTTTAACCGTTCTTCCCATTGCCTTTGCAGATTTGATTCTTGAGCTATTCTTTCATCATTGGGCCCTTCTTTGATCAAAGATTGTTGGAGGTTGGCCATTTTTTCCTCGAGTTCTTTTTTGGCTTGAAATATGTCGCCAAAGGTGTTTTTGTTCCAGCGTTTGAGGTTGATTTTTATTGTTTTGAGCTTCTGCTGGAATATGTACATGATATTGTCGCTCCTTATGGTGGCTTGAGTCCACCGGCGTTGTATGTTTTGCATGAATGATGGGTGCTCTGTCCAGAAGGCTTAAAATCTGAATCGTCTGTTGTGGGGCTTATCCAAATTGGTGAAGTGAATCTGCACTGGCCAGTGATCAGATCCTCTGATAGGCAGAATGTTGGCCTCCATGTCGATATTTTGCAGCAGAATGGATTCCGACATGAGGAACCTATCGAGACTTGATGCTATCTGACTGTTTCCTCCTTGCTTATTATTCCAGGTATGCAGACCATTGACTGTGGAGATGTCAATGAGTTTGGATTCAACAATAAAGGTGTTGAATGCTTCCGAGTCCTTATCCAATCTTCGTAAGCCTCCCTTTTTTCCTGCTAGATTGGTGATCATGTTGTAGTCTCTGGACAGAGCATTCTGCATAAGAATTTTCTTTTCACGAGTGCTTGGTGGACAGAGCATTCTGCAATAAGAATTTTCTTTTGTTCCAGAATGTGAGTAACCCTCCTGCTTGCCCGATAGCATTTATGGTTATGCAGTGATGACTGTTGGAAACAAGTTTTTTGAGTGTCTCTGTGCGTTTGGGAGAGCATTTTGATTCTTGAAGAAGTATGATGTCTGGGTGTAGCGAGAATAAGCGATTTTTCTAGATCCTTCTTTTGGTGGTGCCGTTGAGCCCCCTGATGTTCCAGGTTGTGATTTTCATTGAGCTACCTTTGGAGCAGATAGGACCAAGGCCTTGATTTTTCCTTCATTGATTAGGCGTCTGCTTGGTTCTTGTATTTGGTGTCTTGTGGATTTGCGCCCTCTTTTTCTTCCTGGTCCTTGTGGTTTGTATTGATCCAAATCTAGGTTGGCTTGAATGCCCGTTTGGTTGCTATTTCCCCATTGCCTTTTGGCTGCATTTTGGTTGATGTATTCCAGCTGCAGGTATGCCATTTCTATCTTCTCCAAGTGTTCTTGGGGAATGGCATCGACTCCCAGTTTGGACCATTGCTCAGTGACCTTTTGGAGATCTAGATCGCCTAGGATCTCCTCCAGAGGATTGTTTGAAGTGGTTGAGGATGGCTGCTTTGTTTGCATTTCTGTGCATTGAGGAGTTTGCAGTGAGGTGTGGCTGGTATTAATCTGAATGGGAGAGGATTATGGTTTGTGTTGCGGTTCCTGGGCGTGGATTGAATCCGAGGTTGTGCTTGGGGCGTTGGTTGTAATCAAATATTGACTTAATAATGACGGATCTTGATCAGTGGGGGCCTGGGAGACTATAGGGTGCTCCAATGAGTCAATATTGCTCAGAACTTCAAAGTTGTTTCGCTGGGTTGAGGCAGTGTTGGTGGGGGTTGTATTGGTGGAGGGTTTCGGAGGCTTGTTGCCTTTCTCCCCTTTGTTCTTTCTTGAGATGGAGGTGAAACCAGGTGTCAACAGGCTTGCACAATTCAATACATTTCTTTGTCATAGGGTGATGAACTTTGTCACAAGTACTCAGTACCATCTCACAAAGCTACACACAAACTAGATTGGTTTTGAACAAGTCAAAGGTTCAAAACTCATCCACTAATTTCTTGCCTCTATTGCGCAATCAACGCTGGTCTAATGAGAGATCCAAGTTCGAATCTCACTAGCTCCAACTACGCAATTCTCATTGGTAATTTCCTCCAAGTGTGGTGCACATCTCATGCACAACTAATGTCACAATTGATAGCTATCTCAACCCTTTCATCTACCTCTTTCACTTGTCGCCACTGAACTGTCCATGCACTGAGTTAAATTGATGTGTTCTTTAGTTGGATAATGAGTTAATAATTAGTGAATTAAATAATATTTAATTTACACAACTCATCTCTAGTGTATTAGCCAGTTAAACTAAATACAACTAGTTCAAAGTTAGTTAACCAGAACACCATCTCCATTCACTGTTGCATCAACTCCACCGAACTCTGCCACTTGAGCTCTAACTGAAGTCAACCATGCATTGGCTCAACTAACCCATAGGAAAAGCGTAAATCCTTCTAGCAGATGCATGCCCCACATCCGGGGGTCAAACTGAAGTGCTCCAAGAGAGTAAACTGAGGTTTAGAGTCCAAATATTATTAAGGGTAAATAATATTTAACTGTTATATTTTTAGCCCGCCAGTCTAAAAATAGACTTCGACCTAAATGCTAAAAATAGAGGTCCATCTATTTTTACCAACTCGACCAATCATCCAAGAATAGAATATTGCAGCTCCCAGTCCATGATCCATATGTCTAAAAATAGACATAGTCTAAAAATAGACTTTGCGCCAAAAATACCCTGCGGGCCCACTTGGTGAAGGCAACTTCATTTCACCAAGCTCCATCATCTTGCTGCATTTTTAACACTCCCTCTCAGCAAGATATGGATTATCTGCAACCCCTACCCTGCCTCTGTGAAACTCGAATTTTCTCCTGGTGAGCGCCTTCGTCAAGATGTCTGCATCCTGATCCTTCGTGGGAATATATGAAAGCATCATGATCCTCCGCTGAACACAGTCTCTGATATGATGGTAGCCTGATGTCGATGTGTTTGGATCTATCATGAAATACTCGCTGATCCACATCCGGAGACTCATCCTTGGGAGCTAACAGCTCCTCCTCTGCATGCAAGTGTGGCTCCCTCTCAAGCGAACACTGCATGGCTTTCTCCTCCTGAAATTTAATATCCCGTCGCACAACAGTCTTGCGACTGTCTGACACATACACCCGATAGTTGTGTGGTGTATCAGTGTACCCCACAAATATTCCAACCTCGGCGGTTGGATCCAGCTTCTTCCTTGCATCCTTCGTCACATGCATGTAGACAGGAGAGCCAAAAATCCGCAAATGGGAAATGTCAGGGCTCTTGCCAGAATAAGCCTCCTCTGGTGTACTCATGCCAAGAATCTTGTGAGGACAACGGTTCTGCACATATACTGTTGCGTTGCATGCCTCAGCCCAGAAGTGAAGGGGTAGGCCCTGATCATGCAACATCGCCCGTGCAGCACCCACAATAGTTCTGTTCTTCCGCTCAGCCACCCCGTTCTGATGTCGGTTATGGGGTGCGATGAGCTCTCTCCGAATCCCTTCTACGCTGCAGAAGTCCTTGAATTCAGCCGAGATGAATTCACCACCATTGTCGCTCCTGAGAGCCTTCACCTTCTTCCCCGATTCCTTCTCGACCAGTGCTTTAAACTCACAGAACTTAGCGAATGTATCGCTCTTCTTCTGCATGTAGAAGATCTAGCACTTTCGAGATAAATCATCAACAAAGATCACGTAGTACTTGTGCTTTGCTGTCGAAGCTACTGAGAAAGGACCACACATGTAGACCTGTGTGAACTCTCTCAAGGATCGTCGTGGCGCGACTATCCTTCTCGTGAAAGGTGGCTTTCACAAACTTTCCTAAAGTACACCCCTTGCACTGATATGACTGCGCAAGGGTGCCCTTAGGAAGCCCAGTAGAAATCTGTTGCAGGATCTTCAAAGCTCCATGGTGAAGGTGGCCCAATCTTCGGTGCCACAGTTCGCCCTCATCATCCCGGCTCACCACTTCTCCTGCTTTGCATGCCATTGCTGCGTAGCCATCTACTTGCAACTGATAAAGGTTTTTGGTTCGAACCCCTATCTTCCGGGTCTCTCCAGTGGTCTTCCTACGCAGGAAAGCCTTTCCTTTGCTGAAGACCACATCATACCCCTTGACTGCATGGGCATTTACCAGACCTTTCACTTTCCAAAAATAGCTTGCGGGCCCACTTGGTGAAGGCGACTTCATTTCACCAAGCTCCATCATCTTGCTGCATTTTCAACAAGAGGAGAGTGAAATACAAGAGGAGGAAATGGAGTTTCTGAGGGATCCACGTAATACTAGAAGTAGATTGTCATTATTTCAATAGTCTATCCATACTTATTGGACATTGAAATATAGACTGGCAAATGCCATAGTCAATGTTCAGGAAATTGGAGGGGACGCAAAAGCTGCCTCTATTTTAACTTAAATGAGAAGGGATATCCAAGAAATCCACCTTCGGCAACACCACCATAACTTGTTCCTAGGCCGCGGGAAGTGCCAATTGAAAAGTATGAATCAAGTGGATACGTCTAGCTCCAATTTTAAGGACTCGACACATATCGATCGATCTGATGATTGAGTTTTATGAAATCCTTTTCTTTTTTGTCATTTTGACATGCATATTATAGATAGCATTTAATTTCTGAAGTTCTTGTATGTAATGGACAGTAAATTGGATATAGCAAACAATATTAGGGTCAAACTTTATGAATTTTGGTTGGCCTATAACTCTTTAAGGTGGCCAACAGACCTGGTTTCCAGCATTATTCATTATAACCTACTTTTCTCTTTTTTGATTAATGGAAAATAGAAAGGCTCTGCTAAACTTACAAAAAAAATCAAAGTAAAAATTTAATAATTAAAGATGAAATTATAATTTAATTTTATAATTTTATAATTTTTTTTTAATTTCAACAACTTTAAAAATAACATAATAAAAATTGTTTTGATAAATTAATGTTATCTAATTTTATCAATAATTAAATTTATATAATTAAACTAACCAAAATTCAAACTAATATCCAACTAATTTATATTAGAGAACTGAAATGGATATAATGTGAAGTTATATAGATACATCACAAAATCATGTCAAAGGAGGAGTAGAGTTTTTTTTATGTCAACTCAAGAGGAGGGTTCAAGATTTTTTCGTTGTATATTGTGTTGAATGCATAGAGCTAATCATATAGCTTTGAAATGATGCTATGAAGTATAAATACAAATTATTTAATATTAGATGGCTTGTAATGGATATTTTATAGCCTATATAATGCAAAAAATAATTATGTGTGAAAACATCCATTAAATCTATTGCATATTGAATAAAATATTGAGGCCAAAACATTTAAAAATGTTTAACATTGGATTTTAATAAATTATAGCTTATTACTAATTCTATTAAGTATAAAATTGCTGGTACAAAATTGCCACAGCGTCAGCTTGGTGAGCCTGAGCACTGGGCTTGATAATCAAGCAAGTCAAAGAGTGTCTGGACTGCCCAGGATGGGAAACCAGTCCTTTAAACCACAAAGTCTGAACCGCCCATGAAAGGGAAATCGGTTTTAAGTTTACACAAAACAAGCTAACATGAAATTAAATACTAAAAATAGTACGGTGCTTATAAAGCTTGGAAGCATATGATTCCGACAGAAACAGAACAAAAAAACCTGAGTGACTTTGCAGCTGCTATCCATGATGCTTATGCAGCAGAGCAGTAAAGCTTGGAAGCATATGATTCTGACAGAAATAGAACAAAAAAAACTGAGTGACTTTGCAGCTGCTATCCATGAGTAGGAGAGGGAGGTTCCTCGATGACTCTGCAGGCATAAGCGTCGCTTCTGTCCTATTTTCCTTCACTGAGAGCTCTCCCTCTACCGGTGCGCCCCATCGCCATGCTATACTCATGCTGAGAAGGAGGAACAGAAGTGGCTGGAGCCGCGCATGGGGAGCTGGAGCTAGGAGGGGAGAGAGGAGTAGCAGAACAGGGTGGAGCCAAATTGGGGACTTCTTCACGAAGTTTTACAGTGATAAAAGCAGTGAGGGTAGCGTTGCAGGAGGTGCAATCAAACCGGAGCTCAGCACGCTTAGAGGTTTGTCTGATGGAGGGTCGAAGGGGCCGAGGAGCGACAGAAGGGACCGTAGGGAGAGAGACGCAGGGAGACTCACGAGCAGGGGGTGGAGGGGCGGGGGCGACGAGAGCAACGACGGAATCAATGCAAAACGCAGGTACAGGGGCTCCATCTTCTTCTGGCAAGGTAGGGACAGAGCCATGGCTAGGAGGAGGGCGCCGCTGGTTGGATTGCCCACGACTGGGTCCGCGTCTGCATCTCATGCATTCGTGGAGACGAGGCATGGTGACAGACGCAGGACCAGGCTCAACGAAACAAACAGAATTGGCAGGGGAGAAATGAAAATCCGGGACGCCACTGGGCTGAGCTGAGGGAGCAGGAACCAGACCACTGAGACCACGAATAGAGGGAGGATTGACACTTCACCACGGACTGTGAGAAAAATGATAATCTGGAACTGGTTCAAAGCAAGCGGCTAACGAACAACGCCTCCCAATGTTTGTTTTAACACTTGCATCAGCGCAGCCTGGAGCGAAAATCGCGTGCAGGGGAGGAGGAGATCCATGAACGTCTGCCACACCAGTCGAGCAATTGCAAATGTAATCCATCTCACATAGAACCGCCATAACCAGGTGCTTGGCGAGCCAACCGAGAGAATTAACGTTCGCACAGGGTGGTGAGTTAAGATCCAATTAAATGCGAGTACCGGGAGCCACATGGGCTGCCCAAGTGAACCCCATCGGGAAGTGCACAGGATGCCACGTTCCCTGGTGTGCATTGATAAATTATAGCTTATTAATGTATATAATATTTTTTATTTATTTTAATTTCTAAAATTATTTTAAGTGGTTTTCTTCAAATTGATCAGATTTTTATCTTATATAATGATCATTACATCCTATCGGTTACATAATTATATCTTAGTCTTGTGGTGCAGTAATTCCATAATGGAACTCAGTTCTTGTGTATGACAATGGCCTCTTTGTGACTTCTTATATGTGATATGAGAAAATATTATGACAGTGATATGGAGATTTGATAATCCTTATGAAAAATATATCATGACAGACCTATGATTGTTCCGCTGCATTGTTATGGCTAATGTTCTCTCTACATAATTTATTATTATGGTATGTGGCGGATGAAATGTGAAAATGTTTTAAAATGAAATTATCAACAATAGATACATCTGGCCACAAAATAATTAGCATTATTATTACTCACTACTTAGTAAATATATAACAATGTAAAAGTGTGTAAAATATTAAAATAAACAATTTGCAACTTGAATCAATCAAATTTCCGAAGAAATGAAGCATGGGCATGCATTTTAGTGAAGCATGGCAATTTTCGCTGGCATCACAAAAATACACACCCAAACTTTTCAAGGCCAAATTGAATAATTCAGCTTGGAGAGTATTTATTTACTCGTAAGTAACAATAACACAATTAAATATTTTAAAATTTTCACATATATATTAATTTTGTTTAGGAATACTCCAAATTGTAACATGAGTAAAGCTTATGACAGATATATGAAGAAGATATGTTGAGCCCTATGATAGAGGTAACATGACAGACCTATGATTTCTCCATTGCATTGTTAAGAGTAACTATCTCACTACATAATTGCTTAAGATGATTTGGGGTGAATGCAATGTGAAAATGTTGAAAATGTTTTAAAATGTAGTTATCTACAACAAATACATCTAGCCCTAAGAAAATTAACATTGTTACTATTCTACTAGTTAGTAAAGATATAAAAATGTAAAAGTGTGTAAAATAGTAAAATAAAACATTGAAAATTTGAATAAATCATATTGGTTAGGAAATGAAGTTTGGGTGTGCATTTTTGTGAAACAAGGAAATTTTGTCCTGCTAGACAAAAATACATGCCCAAGGCTTCATTTTAGGGCCAAATTGAATGATTCAACTTGGAGAGTATTTCTTTATTCATTTAAGTAATGTTAATACAATTAAATATTTTTTACCTTTTCACATATATATTTCTATTGCTCAAGAATACTCTAAATTCAATTGATTTAGGGTAAACGGTAGGGTTTGTGTGGCTCAAATAAATGCACACCATGATTTGTAATTAATTGGCAGTGATACAATGAGCATTCCATCCCAGGCTACAAAATTGTACCTCAGTATATTGTTGTAACAACACCTGAATGGGCCTCATTCTTGTGGTTTAAGAACGCCTTAATGTACTTCATTTGTTGGGTATGACAGTGGCCTCTTTGGGCCATCTTATCTGTGATATGAAAAAAGCTTATGTCATAGATATGAAGGATATATGTTCAGCCCTATGAAAAATATATCATGATAGACCTATGACTATTTCTTTGCATTTTTATTTCTAATTTTCTCTCTATATAATGACTTATGATTATATGGGGTTAACACGATTTGAAAATGTTGAAAACGTTTTAAAATGCAATTGTCTACAATAAAGACTTCTAGTCCTAAGAAAATTAACATTGTTACTACTTGACTGGTTAGTAAATATATAACAATATAAAAGTGTGTAAAATAGTAAAATAAACAATCTTCAATTTGAATCGATCATATTCGCCATGAAATGAAGCATGCTTGTGCATTTTAGTGAAGCAAATAAATTTTATCCTGCTTCATAAAATGCATGCCCAACCCTCATTTCAAGGAAAATTTGAATGATTCAATTTGGAGATTATTTATTTACTCATAAGTAACATTAACACAATTAAATATTTTTAATTTTTTACATATATATTTATGTTTTTTAAGAATATTCCAAATGTCATAGATTTCATAGGGTGAAAGGAAGGGTTTTTGTGCCTCAAATAAATGCACACTAGGACATATAATTAATTGGAAGTGATATAATTATCATTCCATCCTATGGGTTTACAAAATTGTACCTCATTCTTGTTATGTAACAATGTCCAAATGGGCCTTGGTCTTGGGGTGTAACAACACCTTAATGGGCCTTGGTTCTTGGGTATGAAAACCACCTCCTTGGGAATTCTTATTTGTGATAACATCACAACACCATAATGGGCCTTATTCTTGTGGTGTAACAATTCCCTAATGGGCCTAATTTCTTGGGTATGGTTGTGGCCTCCTTAGGCCTTATCTGTGATATGAGAAAAGATTATTATAGATATATGAGGGAGATATGTCGAATCCTATGGTAGAGATATCATGATGGAGCTAGGACTATTTTGTTTCATTGTTATTACTAATGTTCGCTCTATATAATTACTTATGATGGCATTGGGTGAATGCAATGTTAAAAAAATTTAGAATGAAATTATCTACAATAGATACTTCTATCCTTAGTAAAATTAATAATGTTACTACTCTACTAGTTAATGGTTAATGGCTAATTGTGGGTCACCTATGGATGGTAATGAACCTATTTTCCTAGTTGAAATTATGTATAGGCTTGTAATTTTAGTTTTTTTTTTTAATTTTAAAGTGATTATTGAGCTGATTGGTCTTGTCAAACACTTAAAAAGTATTTGTCCCTCCAATCCTCTTGTTTTTTTCCTTTTCCTATGTGCTGGTAGTCTTAAATCTAGCAATAATTAGAGTCTTTGATTTTGGAAATTCCTAGATACATTCATGTCATGGATAGCTATCCTCCTCCTAGAGGGTGTTAATGTGACAAGATGCATGAGATAAGGAAGGATATGAGACACATAGCCAATCAAATGGAAGTCGTGCATAAGGTCATGGTCTATATTATTACCCATATGGAATCCAAAATGAAGAAGAATGAAGAGTTAGAATGGTAAATAAATCAAGGACCGCAGTCTCTTTTCAAAATTTTATTTATACATTTTATACAAGCCTAACCTTTCACCCTTAAAAGAGAAACCTTAAAATATATAAAAGTTGGTGTAAAAATTTTATAAATTCGAAATTAAATTGTGCAGAATTTTTGCGTTGAATCATCTCTCATTGGAATCAACCTAAGGAATCAAAGGCTTTAATATAACATGTTAAAGCAATTGAAATTTAGAGGATGAGTACCCATCGACAATCATGATACTAACCAACCCATCTCCAAATCAATGACCATGATTCATTTTGACAGATCCTCCATGATTTTCAAAAACCACTATGGGGACCCCTTAGAAATGGTTAATGCCTTTTATGAAAACCACGCATTGAATGTTGATGGAAACACATGTACCTGCCAGGAGAGGTAGGAAAGTGAGTGGGCCCTTACACATCATCAAGTTGTTTCGATAAAAGCCCATCCCGACTATTATTTTATTTGATCTATAGTTGCAGAATTATAGTGAATCTCGTCTAGAGTGTATATTGTCAATTCCTCATCAACATTAAATTTTTAATTATCTCGAGTTACTGGGTAACTCATAATTCAACATTTCTTCGTTGTCCTTTCTTTGCAATTTTAAACATGGAGAAAACAATAAAATCAACTAACAAATCCACAATCTCTATGGTGTTTTTTCATATACCCCTTAGGAATAGAGAAGCCAAAGTATATGATTCTAATTCCTCCTTGGACCTTTTGGAGATTCTACAGGACATTCTTGACTGTTCCAGTGATTTAGATAATATTTTTCAAGTCGTCCAATCTGGCCTTTATCATGAAATTGTCCCACATACTTGTTATTTCCCCAAACTCACTACAATGAAAATACCTTCTAGCAAAGGTCATAACGAAAGTTTTTAGTGTTAAAAAATTGGAAAAATTTGTCAAAAAAATATCTGCTAAAACATTTTTCTGTGATAGCAGATGTTTTAAAATATATTTTAACGTAACTTCATCACAACTGAAGAAAATATGGGCCGTCGAAGTTTTAGCAGATTTTTTCTTTTGCGGTGCACTTCATGAAACAAGTAGCATTAGTACTCTACATATATAAATGCACTTGACATAAAACATAACTAAAAGCACAAAGGCATTGAATGAAAATAACACCAGTGCATAATATATATCACATTGTTTCTAATGGATAAAAAAGCCTTGGGGCGTTCTCGTAAGGAACGACATCGGGGCACGTAAAAAAAAATTGTTGAGTCGGTGATTTAGTTTAAACTTGCAGCATCGATGTGTATCATTTGTATAAATGCCACAGTGCGTTGGTTATTTAAAAATTTCGGTGTTGTTAATTTTCATGATGCACCAAGCTGGAAATAATATTTTGTAGGATCAGTGTGTTAGTTCTATCAAAGCACTGGTGCGCTAAGAATATAAATCCACCAAATTTTTGATTTCAAACAATAACAATGCTTGAAGAAATAAATGATTCGGCATTGTCATTTTCCGAAAAGGCACCAGTCACGTAAAAAAGATGTTTTCATGGTGATTTTATATAAAATAATGCACCAGTGCATCTTTATGTTTAGACGTAATGATTTTTTGTATGAGATTTTCTCTCTTTCGAAAACATCAACCTGTGGCAGTGAAATTATTGTAATTAAAAAAAAAAATGCTCCTAAAAATATTGACATATATATTATAATATTATTCACATAAATTAAAATTTTATTAGTTCATTTGTATATGATGTTTGGATTAATTTGTTATATTATCATATTTCACATCGCTTCATTATAATATTTAATCATCCATATATTTATCAATGGTGTAGGATTTCACAATGACATTGGATAACACAATAGAATAAATTAAATTGCATTGTGGTATATATCAATAAGAGGTTGTTTTTCATACAAAATGGGATTGTTATTGGTAACCCCTTGTCTTTCAATTGAGACATTGTCTTGAGAGGAATTAGAGGATAATAGCAACACTAAAATAGGACACATGGATGCCCTAAATTAACCTGGAAACCTTTATGGAAAAAACAATTCTTGATATTAGATTTATTAATCATTAGGCCAAATCCATCTTATAGGCCAAATGGTTGTGCTGGGAAGGGAAAATATTTGCCTTATGTGACATTAAATATAGGAAAATACTACCTCAACATTTACTTTTTTGGTATAAGGGGCAGTAGAAACAATACCAAGTTGTAATAATGTTAAAGGATCTTCGTGAGCATAAGAGAGGAAAGGATTTTCAGGACATTATGAATCTGGCTTCAAGAATGTCCCATCAAATGTGGTTCAAATGAGTCATGATGTTTGGTCTTTACTTCAGGTTTTTGGTACAGTTATTCATTGAATATATCTTCAGTGCTTTCTCTTTCTTCCTTTGAGATATAACTGAAGATTGCAACACAGGCAGTTATAACAATGGGGATTTGTAAAAGTTAAGAATCTCAATTTCGGAAACTAGAGTTTGTAGTTTGGGATGTAAAGGTGAAGGGAGGTAAAGCCAGGCTTGTAGTGCATTTTGCAAAAGAGCATCATTGTGTTCTTTCCCTTTTCTTTCATACATAGATTACTTGCAGAAATAGGATGGAAAAGAGTTTTGAACCATTCCACCCAACATTGGATCATTGATGACACCAAATTAACTGAGCTTACAAGTATTATCATCAAATTCTTCATGCCCGAATATTTTGCATGTGTAACAGGGTGATTTGTGTGGAATTTTCTGTTGAAAATGCAGCAAGATGATGGAGCTTTGTGAAATGAAGTTGCCTTCACTAAGTGGGCCCGCAGGCAAATTCTGGCGCAAAATCTATTTTTAGACTGTCTATTTTTAGACATACGGAGCATGGTTCGGGGATTCCAGTTTGAGATTCTTGAAGTATGTGTCATGTTGGTAAAAATAGATGAGACTCTATTTTTGAGGTCAAAGAGGTCGAAGTCTATTTTTAGACTGCCTCTCCTTAAAACGGGGAAGTCAAATATTATTTACCCTTAATAATATTTAGACTATAAACAACAGTTTACTCTCTTGGAGCACTTCAGTTCGAGCTACAGAAGTGGCTCATGCATCTAACAGAGGAATCACGTGGTTCCCAAGTGTTTGATGGCATCATGCATGGTTGACTTCAGTTGGACTTCAGTGGCAGAAGTTTGGAGGAGTTAATGAGACAACTAGTGGAGTTGTGTTCTGTTTATTTTAGTTGAACTGATTGAGATTAGTTTAACTAGCTAATCAATTAGTTATGAGTGGAGTGAATTAAATATTATTTAATTCATTAATTAGTAACTCATTATTCAACTCAAAAACACATCAGTTCACTACAGTGCATGATCAGTTCAGTGGAGACTAGTGAAAGAGGTAGATGAAAGGGTGGAGTTAGCTATCAGTTGTGACTATACTGTTGCTATTTGCAACACACACAGAATCATGGAGAAATTTGTAAGGATAAATTCAATTTTGATGGGGTGCAGCCGCAGATCGCAGATGAAATTAATTTTGTGATGGGGCAGAGTTTTTTTTGGAGAAGAAATGGAGAAAGCCGTAGATCAGAACTACGGAGGAGCAGAACAAATTAAAAACCAGTCATTTCGGGCTTTAAAGCCCTCAACAACCAAAGTTAATTTTGAAGCAGTGTCTTGTTGATGAAGAGATCTGCGATGCGATGCGATCAAATCGCAATCGCAAATCGCAATGTAACAATACTCAAGTGTCTTGTTGATATGGCAGAGTTCCTCAATGGAACGGCTGTATATAAAACATACAACCGAAAGATATATAAATCGCCCTCCACAGCTGCGGAGGCCCGTGGGTCCACTTGACCACGTGGCGACACCTCAATGGAATCGCATGAGCGTAATCGCAAGGTTCAATCGGGGCGCTTTTGTTTCGTGCTCCGATCAAAGGCCGGACCCGATGATATTATATGCCACAGTTGAATGGGCAATCACATCTGGTTGTCCAATCGCAATCAGAAACTCTTAAGTGTTGGGCCCGATTGCACCTTTGAAATTGGCAGACCCGATGGCGTCATACGATGGAGTTAATAATTCCATCGCGTCCGTTGTAATCGCAATCGGAACTTTCGATTGATCGCATGCCTTTGTATTTTTGGTGCGATTAGAGTGGCGGACTCGATCCAGGAATAGGTTGGAGTTAATAAGTCGAATCGCATCCGTTTATGATCGGCAATCGGAACATTTTTGAATGAGGTCCGATCGCACTTGTTTAAAGTTCGGACCCGATTGCTATATGAGCCATGTTTTATATGATCATCGCATCCGGTTGGTCAATCGCAATCGGAACTTTTGTTTGGTGCGATTGTTTATTTAAATCGCGGACCCGATTGTTTTATACATTGAATTTAAATGTTTTGATCGTGCGTTCAAAGCAGGGCCCGCATGTATTTAATTTTAAGTAGACTTTGTTTAAAGTCTTATATAGATATATGTAAAGTTTTTTTTTATATGCGGTATATAAAAGCCAAAAGGCCCGCAAGCCTGTGTAATGGTAATTTGCATTCGCACAGCAGCGCGGAGTGAAAATACACAGCAGTGTGTTGTTTTTTAGAGACAGAGTATTGTTTTGAGAGAACAGAGAGTTCTGTGCACTGCGTCTGAAGCAGTCACCACTTTTGTTATCCCTCTGTTAAGAGGAAGACTTGTATAAGTTTTTTAAAGAAATAGAAGTTGTTTTAAAAGTTTGGGAAACTCTGTCTCCTGTTGGAAAGATTTTTTTTTAATCTCTCTGTGTTGTGAAGTGGAGCTTATTCTCTCCACTGTTTGCTTGGAATTCTCAAAATTCCAACAGATAGGTGGAGTAAGCCCATGAGGATTGCGCAGTTCAGGCTGGTGGTTTATCTATATAAAGAGGCCATCCCATTGCATTGAAACAAGCAATAGAGGCAAGGCAATTGGCGGGGAGTTTTGAACCAGTAACCTGTTCAAAACTGAGCTAGATTGTGAGTAACTGTATGAGAAAGTACTGAGTACTTGTGAGGAGTATTGTACTGAGTTTGTTACTTGATTTCTCCATTATAATACACACAATAGCTGCGGGGTTTTCAGCTATAAGCTTTCCCCATACATACTGTGTTAATGTGTATGATGATTTGATGTGTTATCGCTTGATTTTATTTCCGCATGTTTGATGATCTGAGTTGATCTGGAGTGGAAGAGATTATGTGTTGCATATAAATTCTAATTGTATGTGATCAGGATAGTCTCGGTGGATAATTATTTATTATTCAGCAAATTTCTACATTTTCTTCCATAAGACATACAAGAAAGTGTGGATGACACCAAAAGTGATATTCCATAGTTTTGAGATTGTGTTACTTCTCTAGCTTTCTCATATTCCATAGCCGATCAGTACAGTAATCAAAGAAAAGGGATCCTTCAAACAATCACTAAAATACCAATGAAATGTAGATTTACAAGCCTCCAGTAAGTACTTATAATTTGCTTTGAATTATTATCTAAAGACAGTGGAGTACCGTAATCAGAGACAATGGATACATGAAACAATTATAATAATTGCCCTTCACAATGGCTTCCTACTTGTGAGTAAGTTGACAAAATTTTCACTTATAATATGCTTCGAATTATTATCTAAAGACAGTGGAGTACAGTAATCAGAGAGAATGGATACATGAAACAATTATAATAATTGCCCTTCACAATGGCTTCCTACTTGTGAGAAAGGTCTTGGTTAAAATATAAAGGACCAATAAGTTTAGAAACAAGGTTTTTGGAAGTGAGCAAGATTCAATAATAAGAAAACTAAATAATTACATAAATTTAAATTTTTAGCTTATCATCAAGGCCGATGATTCACAATTAATTTAAATAAACTCAACACCTATCATAACTAGCAAGAACACAGCAGCAAGAAATTGGAAAGAAATGAATCTAATAGTTGGTTTGAGGGTTAATCACTATTTACCCAAGTGGTCTTATAAAGCATATGCTAGAAATTCTCTTCTTTAACATCTGATCAACAGTGATAACCATCACACAATTTATCAAGTTATTCTACTTCATTGGAAGAAATGTCAATCCTTCCATAATGTTTGTATCTTGTTTAGCATGGAATGAAAATTCATTTATTTAACAATGCATTTAACAAAACATTACATTCCCATCATGTAAACAGTTTCCAAAGTGACAACTTCTAAGAAAGGAGGAGTCTTGAAGTGAGAACAGTATGTGGGGATCATACAAATATGGGTGCATAACATCCCAAACAGATTGCGAGTCCAAATAAAGAAAAATCAACAGATCAGCCCTTAATAAGGAGAAATGTTGCCATCTGTTTCTGAACTCATAAGGATTGAAGAAAAAACATAATAATCATAGACAAAAACAGGCTCGCTTGATGTGTCTAATGTTGGCCCTTGAGAAAGCTATAAGCCATTGCATCTTATGAGAATAAAAACTATGATGTTATGAAAGAAACAGCTAGAAGAAACCGGCTTTCCTGATGCACAATTATGACATTCAGATGTCAGTCTTCAGATCAGGCTCGCTTGTGAAAACCAAGTGTGAACCCATGACTGCTCCAAAAGGTGCACAATATTGATAATGACTGTGGATGCAACCAAAACGAAAGCCAACTCGTGTACAAAAACCAACATAAGAAAAATAAATTGTGCCAAATTCAAACAAGATTATCTAAATCGCTATTGTCAGGAAACATCCACCGTTACCAAAAGCACTTTGGATGATTAAATCATCAATCTCATGTTCAATTTACTGCTCCTCCTGAGTCGGTGTTGATTTTAATACATCCATAACTTCACTGCCAGGTGAAGGGTTCCAAGCTTGTTAATAACCTTGCCTGATGTTCTAATCCGTCAGAAGTACAGTGATATATCAGTGCCGTCACTGTAAAAAAATATTACATTGATTCTGTAAGCCAGCTACATCAGGGGACACTCCTCAGGAGTTCGGCCAAAAAGATGGAGAAATAGCCAAAACAAATGGTATTTTTCCGCGACTTAGGAAGGATAAGGCAAAGATTAATATGGGCGAAGAAAACACGCTATCATCCAAGATAGGCAAAGTACATCTAAAAGGAAAAGAGGAATAAATAACCCCATAATCAGGTGTCAGATATCAGGTGCCACTACACCTCATGCCGTGGGTGAGTACTTAAAAGAGGACTAAATGAAGAGGATAGGAAGAATCCGAAAGAGGAAAGTCTAATCCCAAGGGGACCCTCCCCCTAATCTTCTGAGTAGACAAAATCCCAATGACCACCCAGAGACAGATTTGTCAGTCACTTAAAAAAATTTTGTCAGTGACTTAATAGACTGATGAAATCAAAAAGCCGCCACTACAATAAAATATTCAGGAAAAAACCGTTCACATAATGAGGCATGACAGTCCCATAGGGTAAATATTCCAGCGAATCATCTGAGCACTCAATCTAATATAGTCTGGCAACCCATATTTAGTAACTGTCAGTGTACATAAAAGAGGTAGTCTGCATACAACCTCGAGAGAAAGAAAAGCTATGTGATTACGAAAAACTCAAAGATGCCAAGTACAGAGCCTAATCCCTTCCATGTTCAAACGGCCATAAGTTATTAATATTTGACACCTCCTTACCAACCAATGAGGCTGCATTCAATTTTCAACATCCGAATTGCATCCCCTAGAAGTATAACTCCAGACTGTCATCCCAAAAAAAATTTGAAATTAACCTGAAATGTATCACTGAAAATACAAAGATGGAAAGGAGCAATGGGAAAAACCAGGCAGAAATAGTATGCCATTAAAAATGACAACAACAGCAACAATAACACCCAGGAACAGTCCACCACCTTTCACATAATCGGAAACCAAAATTTTTACAGGGCCTAGATATGATTAGAGTATCTACTGATAAATATTAAATCAACTCATAAACACATTGCAGAAAATCAAACTAGACAAAACACTGGCGGAAAAGGCAGAAGCCTCATGGCTTCCTCATGTAATCTCACTTATTAAAAGAATTTTAATTTACAATTTAAATAGATGAGAGAAGATAGTCCGTGCTATCTTAGTCTCTTTTGGTTGAGTTAATTACTCACCAAAAACCCACCCAGATAGGAGTTCCTAAACAAACTCCATCTTTTGAGGAACAACCCAACAACCCAAGAGTTAGGAATATTTAATTAATTATTTTATTATTTTGGATTTATTATTGTTATTTTAGAGAGGCTAACATTCCCCCCTTCAATGACAAATCCAAAATAAGAACGAGGAACCATCTTCCAAGTTCTCACGTTGATCCTCATAAAACATTGCCTGAAGAACCGCTAAAGCTGGATGCTGAAAAACTGCAATATGAAGAGACCATGAGTCAGCTGTATGTCTAATTCATGTCTGAATTTCGCTTGACAACTACATCAAGTGCCAAGTTGCAAAAGGATCTATCTGTCCTTTGCATGAAAGCAGCATCCTTTGTCCACTGACAAAATTTGTTCAAAGCCCACTGGCTGATGATGTAAAAAACAACTCACTGTTGCTTTTGTTGTGCTGAAAAACTGTTCATTGCTTCTTTGCTGTCGACTACCCACTGGAAAATTTGTTGATTCCCACTGGCAATTTTGTTGACTACCCACTGGAAAAGTTGTTTATGCCCACTGGCAATTTGTTGACTGCCCACTGGAAAATTTGTTGATGCCCACTGGAAATTTTGTTGACTGCCCACTGGCAAAGTTGTTGATGCCCACTGGCTGTTGAAGATTCCCACTGGCTGCTTTTGTTGGTTGTGTCGAGACTTTCAGTCTGACAACCACTGTCAATATTATTGACATTTTCCCCCCTTTTTCAGCTGAAAGGAGAGACACTTCTCTGTAAGATATTCCTGAAATCCCCCCCTTTAGGTGTAGGGGTTTTACACTGTTGTACTCCCCCATTCAACTGCATGAGAGTACCATCATCTGTTCACTGTTGGCTGCACAATGTATGATTGGATTCGATTGTAGAACTGAAGCAATCTTTTAACTGTGGATGACCATTCCCAAGAGTCAATCCATTCATAATGTATCTTCAATCTCTCTGATTTGTGTTGATTGCGACATTTTTCTGAGGAATGATTGGACTTGCCACAATGGCTACAGGGATGGAGATCAAAACATTGATCTTCCATATGACCGGTTCTCTGACAATGAGAACATTTTGGTGTGACCTCAACTTCAGGTTGTGTGGAATTCTCTTTTTCGGCAATTTTTGGTTGCATGCACTGGTGGTTGTCTGCAACTGTCTCTGAATGTGCTGAGGGGATCTGTTCAAGAAATCCCGCACTGACGAAATGAATGGGCTTGGAATAATCGGGAATATGTAAGTTGGCATCATCTTGGAAATATCCTAAGCCTCGCCTATTCTTGTTATTTTGAAGTTCTTCCCAGGGCTTGATGATGGGCTTGGAAGAAATTGGAACTGGAACAGCTTCGACACTTGCAGCTGGCTGAATGAATGACTTATCAGCTGGATTGTGCAAAGACTTATCATCTGGATGGTTCAAAGTCTTGAAAGGATCATTCTTTTCTTGCAATTCAATCCTTTGAAGTTGCGACTCAAGTTGAAGAAACTCAATAGTTTCATGTGTTTGTTGTAGATGCAGTGAAAGATCAACAAGAGTGTCTTTGCTGACGTGCACCATGTCTTCATCACTGGAGATGATCAAACTGTGAATAATGTTTAACCACTGAATATGTTGTGCCATCTGAACTTGCACACTTGAAAACAGGCTCTCTTGTCGGAGATGGCGTTCTTTGAACTGTTTCACTTGAATGACAAGCTCGCTTGAATGATTTGTTGCTGACTGCGTTCGCTTGGAACACTTGCTAGGAGTTTTCTTAGTCTCTTTTGGTTGAGTTAATTACTCACCAAAAACCCACCAAGATAGGAGTTCCTAAACAAACTCCATCTTTTGAGGAACAACCCAACAACCCAAGAGTTAGGAATATTTAATTAATTATTTTATTATTTTGGATTTATTATTGTTATTTTAGAGAGGCTAACATCTACCCACTTTCTCCATAGAGTACTCCATCTTACAAAACACCACGTAGATTCCAGATTGTTTGAATCCTCTGATGACTCCTGTGATGAAGAGGGTTGGTGTAACATATACACCTCCTGGCTAATCATTCGACTTGTGTTGGTTATATATGGCAATAAGAATATAGATGGCAATGAATAAGAAAAAAACTATCATAACAATCTCAAAACCATCCATATAATTCATTCCTAACCATCTAAATCTATTACATCCACATAATCAAACAATAGCCAGATTCCAACCAATAGCACGACCACTCCCACAAGTCTTGCCTCTCCTCAACAAAGACGACGTCCGCGACTCCACTCTCCAAATTCAAAATCTCCTTCCTTCAGGGAGCCTTCTCATTCCTTGAGAACTCCTTCAAACGCCCAGAATCTGAGGGAAGCAGAGATGGAAAATGGGATTCGCGAAAACAACCAGTGCAGAATGCCGCGCGAATGAAGAATTTTGGTTATATTATTAAAATAAAACTCTCGGACAAGAGTTATAAAAACTCTCGGCCGAGAGTTTTATTGAATGTTATATATATAAGAGTTATGAAATGTTTCAATAAAAAATCGACGCAATTTTTCGGTCGACAGTTTTCTTGCGCGAAAGTTTGCACACAACTCCGACGAAAACTGCAGAGGTCCGAATTCTTTCCCTGTAGTTTGGAAACTTGCACATATGTAGCTTGTAAATTTTCCACATATAAAATTTTGGCTATGTTACTTATATTTTTCATTGAATTTTCCACATATAAAATTTTGGCTATGTTACTTCTAGGCTATAGGTGCTAGCCAATGGGGTTTTTTGGCCAGGGGAAATGACCAAAGGTTGATCTATCTTACCAACCTTCTTCTAATTAGCTCTCCCTCTTGAGCCTAGCTTTTAGGGGTGACTGTCAATCTAGTGAGGGTGCTCCAATCTATTTTCTGTGCACAAAATATTTTTTGGCAAAAAAAAATAATTTCAAGTTTTTTGGGTGGGAAATATTTTTTGAAAGTTTTTGTGGGTGCAAATTTTTTTTTTGAAATGTTTTTGGGTGCATGCATGAAATATTTTTGCATAATGTCTCTATGAAGACATGGAGTATTTTTGCAATCTTGCAATCTATGAAAGCATGAAGTACTTAGTTTGAACTCTTTATGTTTTGTTAGGTATTTGGTCCAAATAGAATTGGATTTTAGGTTTCCAATTGTGTGAACATGGGAAACCAAAGGAATTGCATATCAAAGTACGATCGAAAAAGAAAAGATTTAAAGGAAAAAAATGAGAAATCACAAAAAAAATGGTGAGAGGAAAGGGAAAGATTAAGGCATGAAAGAAATGTGGAGGTAGAGCATCGTGAAATAGATGTAGAGGTACATGACAATGACGAGGAAATGAGAAATGTTGAGGAACTTGTCAACGAGAATATAATTGATATCAATGTCACTGGTGAGTCAATTTAGTTTCTTCAATTTGAATTTTGTATTTGTATACATGTCAATTTCAAATTAGAAGTTTTAATATTGTTTTTTTATGCAGGGACAACATCAGATCCACAAGAAGAAGCAACCACACATCCAATTTCACTGCAATTAATTGGAAGTTCCAATAATGTTGTATACAACTACAAGTTTCTAGAAAATATGGATGCAACTAAAATTGAAGAATTGGGACCACCATTGGCTAAAAGGACAGTTCGAGATAAAGTAAAATCTGTATTGAAACATACTTTTGAAGGTTTATCTATCATAGCACAAGCTCAACTATTCCGTGGACTTATAAAGCACAAATCTCTCACAAATGCTGTGGAATTATTGGGCATTAAAAGTGAAAAAGAGGTTTTAGAAAATGAAATGGTAACAAATAATGTGACATCGACGCTTGGCATACTAGCCAAAGGGCGATCTAATGTTGCAAAGAATGCTCGTAGAGCACTTTTAACAGGTGCAGTTGCGAAAGGAACTTCATCAAGTCGGTTGATGTCAACAACTTCAAAATTGATTAAAACATCAAGAAAAAGTTTATGGAGGCATTCAAAATTTAGAACTCAAATAGATGAGAATGATGAAGGAGCATGTTGGGCTAATATCTGCAGGCGTCCATATCATGATAGACTTCTTGATGGTGTGAGGGATAGGGTAAAAGAGTTTTGGGATTCGAACTCTCGTGTGTTGCCAAATGAAAAGGATCAACTGCGACACCGTATATCTAAGGGAGTTTATGAATCTCATTCCAAACATATAACACAGGTCAGTCAAGTAGAATTATTCGAGAGCTTTATGGAGAGTAATATTGATGTGAAGATTTCCCTTAGCACATTTGTGAAGCTTAAACCATGGTATGTCAGGCCTATCACTGTTCGAGACACATGTTGTTGTCGATACCATGTAGAATTCAAATTATTGTATGAGACATTTGTAAATTTTGGCATAAAATATTGGTCAAATGACCCTCCTCCTTCAAGTGTTCGTGAATTTTTATCAAAGATATTATGTCCATGAGAGAATAATGAATTATTTTATAAAAAGGAATGTGTTGGTGGAAGAAAATGTGACAAATGTTCTCATTTGGCACTCTATGATGAAAAGTATCCCATTGATCCTAATGATCCTAGACTGTCAAATCTCAGTCTGAATTGGAAGAGATATGAATATGTTACTTACACTCCTGTTGCAGATTCAAGCACAACATCAAAAAAGATCACTTTACTTGATGAAGAGATTCCAGTGACATCTTTTATGGAAAAGTTCAGGGTGCAAATATACAAATATATTAAGCATTGTCATATAGCACGATGGCAGGATTTACAGTTCAAGCAATCACGTGAGGTGTTCCCAAAAGGAACAATATTATCAGTGTTTGGTTTCGCTGAGAATTACACGTTTAGTCCACAAAAGGAGATACAAAGTGAGTATTATCATTCGGACCAAGTATCGATATTTGTGCATATTTTGTATAGACACGCAGAGCTTGCTGTGGATGGTTTTGATAGCGATGAAAATAATCGTGAGGTGATTAAGGAGTACCATTTCTACATCAGTGATGATCGAACACATGACACGTGTTTTGTTCAACATTGTTTTAATGTTATTTATAATGATTTGTTGAAACGAAGAGTCACTTTTAAAGAACATTGGGTATGGTCAGATGGTTGTGCTGGTCAATTTAAATCAGCAAGATCGTTCTATTGGTTGTCTCGTCTTCATAGGAAAATCAGCATTCGACATACATGGAATTTCTTTGAGACAGGGCATGGAAAAGGAGAGCATGATGGTGCTGGGGCATGCGTAAAACGTGCACTTAGGAGGTATCAATTGAATCACTCTGCTTGCCGACTTGCAAATTCTTTAGATGTTGTTAATTGGTGCAAGGGCAATTTAAGTCATGTATCAAATCCAAGGATGGCTCATGTGCACAGGTAAGCATACACATTTAACTAAGAATATATTATACATGTGTAGATATATATATGTGTACATACATATATGTGCACGTATTTTGTTATCAAAAAAATATATAATATTTTTCAAAATTTGACTCATACATATGTGTGTGTTTTTATCAATCAGGTACTTTTGGAATATTACAATGGGTGATGTTGATAGATCATTGCCATATAATGCCAGTGTAATCCCTAAAACAAGAAGTTTACACTCAATTAGGAGTAGGGACATGACAAATA
Source organism: Pinus albicaulis (assembly GCA_034641835.2). Taxonomy (NCBI): domain Eukaryota; kingdom Viridiplantae; phylum Streptophyta; class Pinopsida; order Pinales; family Pinaceae; genus Pinus; species Pinus albicaulis. The sequence goes on from JAXQQM020057959.1 coordinate 78,016, forward strand.
TACATTGCATTGAGAAACGAAAGTGCTCTTGCTTTTGTTATGCATGTATTGATTAGACAGAGTCCATCGATGAATGTGAAAACCAAATTAAGAAATTTGTTCAACCATGGAAACTCGAACAATTGACACCATTGCCCCCATTTGGAAACGTGAGTGACAAGGAAATGGACAATGAAGTGGCTATTATTGACAATGATAATGATCGTGTCTCTGATATGGTTAGAGAAGGTGATGTCTTTGCTGTCATTGCACCAGAAAATAATCAAGAAAAAGTGCATTATTATTTATTACGATGCACTATGTCTAAATCCACGCTGTTGCAAGAGTATAATGATCCATCAAATTATACATACCCAATCGATTCAATGGTGTTAATGGGACATTTCTTTGAAGAAGTAAAGAAATGTAAAGATCATATTATTTTTCAAGATTACCAGCCAGAGGTTATTTATGCCCAATATAGTCACTTGGTCATAGCAACTCTACTGCAGTTGAAGCAAGTGAAGAGTAGAAAAAAACAGCGACAATGGAGGTTATCGATAGATGATCATGATGCCATTTTGGAAAATTTGCCACTAGCACATTTCATATGAGTGGAACACATTGTTCAAGATGAACAATGAACTTTGATTCTAAGGTTAGAACATATAATTGCTACAATGCATTGGACTTTATATAGTTTAAGACTATATTGTGGATTGCTTGAACAAATAAATTGACATGTGGATGCTTAGATGTGTGTTGGTACATAATTTATGATGCAGATTCATCAAGTTTTTGATTCAAGATCAGGAAGCCTTTAACAAAATCCATCCGGAAATGTTGTTGTGCATGCCATTCATGTGAAGACACCTTAGTAGATTGCAATCTATTTGAATGAATACATGTTGTAACAGAGCAAGAGGTCAGCACAGACATCTATTATTTGTTTCTTCAATCTTGTTTTGTTCATTTGTGTTATGTGCTTCAATCTGTCGTTATTTGTTCGAGTCTATTCCAAGTATCAAAAAAGTTTCTTTCCCCACAAACATATACGTATGCTGCTTGTTATATATTTCACATGCTTCAATGGACATTCAATTTTTGCTGTTTGCATTGGGAAGCTCACAGCATACAGATCAGGAAGCCTTTAACAAAATCCATCCGGAAATGTTGTTGTGCATGCCATTCATGTGAAGACACCTTAGTATATTGCAATCTATTTGAATGAATACATGCTGTTTTACCTTGATTTCTTCTAGAGATAATTAATAGCCATGGTGGGATTTCAACCATCACAGCATACAGCCTCTCTCAGCATACAGATCAGGAATCCTTTAACAAAATCCATCAGGAAATGTTGCTGTGCATGCCATTCATGTGAAGACACCTTAGTAGATTGCAATCTATTTGAATGAATACATGCTGTTTTACCTTGCTTTCTTCTAGAGATAATTAATAGCCATTGTGGGATTTCAACCATCTTATACAGAATAAATTAAACATCTCACATGTTTACAAGATTGTGTAACAGAGCAAGAGGTCAGCACAGACATGGGATTTCAACCATCTTATACCTCGTTCGACTATTTTTTTGATTCTTGAGTAATTTATTATCATATTTTGACTCTAATTATTATTTTAAAGTCCATAATGATGTAAGTTGAAAGGTGGTGCTCTCATTCAGGTTCGTTTGATGAAATAATTCCTTCCATTTGTCTGTTGCAATCAGAATGTATGTTGGTGCTGCATTGACATCCCTCTCAGTCTGGCTTATTGATATACAAATATTGGTTCTTGATGAAGAAGATATTCCTCAGCTTGCCAGCATAGTCACTGTGTATGGTTTGCTTAGCTAATTTATTTAATTAAGCTATGGTTTTGAGCTCACTTTCTTTCTTTCTAGTAAAATTCTGTCTTTTCTTTTTATTTTCGTTAGGATGCCTTCCATCTTTTAACTAAATTAGATTTTCCTACATCCTATGTATATTCATTTCAGACAAGGTGAATCTGCACAGAAAAAAAGATGCAAGAGGGTTTCCCATTTCAAAGGCAGTGTATTCATTTCTCAAGGACCTAGAAGCACCCGTTAGCTATGTTGCATGGAAAAAGGGCCACATTATATGTCATCAGATTCAGTTAAAGCGATGGCTTTCAAAGTCCTTTTTGGATGAAGCTATTGCACTTGTAAATTCCTTGCTTCCAATTCCCAGTGCGATGATAGGGAGCAATTCCCAGTGAAATGTTAGTAGTTAAGAATGTGCCATCGTGTTGGAGAAGCAGGTTTGTCTCTTTGGAAGCTGGAAATTTTATCTACATATCTGCTACTATATAAAAGTTAATGTTGGTAATAATAAAGGTTGGTTGTGTTTCCAGAGCATGAATTCCACAATTTTTCATGTTTGTGATTGATAGGTATCTGATATACATGGTAAAGCAAGTATAAATAAAATTTATAAATATTTGAGGAGGCAATGGTTATTTTGATTAACAATACTGCTCCAACACCACAATGCGAGGGATCTCCTTGTTTGGTGCTATCAAAGAAACCCTTGGAATGTCTTTGTTCAAATCTGGCATTATTCGAACCCGAATTTTTCATAGTCTATGTTTCAACGTCCTTGACTTACTTTTCAATGAGGCCACTTGTATCTTCGAGCGTAATAAACTTGTGAAGAATGGCTTGGTTCTGGACCCACCATATATATTGACAAATATGGCTGGACCCTTTTCTGTGAAGGATTTCAAGTATGGAGAACTCTAGCACGAAACTGTTTCTTCTCCAGTATTAACTTCTTTAGAGGAGTTTTGTTTTGCTTTGTAATACTAAAATGGCAAGTTATGAGTATGGAAAGGCAGAAAATCCTCACGTATGTACCCTTTTTGGTGTTTTAATGCACATTCCGGGGTCTTAATTGATACAAGAAGAGTGTAACTAATGGGAATAGATGACAAACTGGAATTTGTGATATTGTATCTAGTCCTTAAGGCTCAACAAGATCTGAAAAGACAGTACTATGTATATTCTGATTTCAACCTTTGAAATATCAAATTAAAGTATTTTGATGGAGAAAAAAATGTCTCATTATTTTCCATATCATAACACATGTACCCGAAATAAATTTAACTGGGAATTACTATTTGGAAAATACAAAAGGACTCATGTTGGAATTCCTTGCCCTTCAGTAGAAGCTAAGGTAAGGGGGCAAAACTGATTGAAGGTAGTTTCTAGACATAGATAACCATAAAGCTTGGCATCGCACCATTTTAATTTTTGTACGAGCAAGAAAATGGGGACTTCTCACATGAATATCATCCAGGCTATCCTTGAAAATCATAATGAGGCCGATCAAATGATAAATGAAGTTCACCATAGCTGAAGGAATGTTGAGGATCTGCCAAAACAACTTCATGAATGTCACAATCTAAAACATTCCTTACCCATGCGAAAATAAGAACTCTACATCATTGGTTGAATAATTTCTTATCCCTGCATAAATATTCCTCAGAAAAGCATAAACAGAGGCTACTCCAAAAAGAAGTCTCTGGATTCTAGAACATGACAATGACATGGAACAGAACTATAACACCCTGGGCTCCACTGTTCTCTTAGCCTTTCAAAGCCATTGACAGAGAGATGAGGGATTCGAAGGCCACCTTGCAAACCTAGCCCTGAAACTGCAACCCTATAAACAATACCCATTTGTTAGTGACAAGGTGACAGTCGCTGCCAGTGACAACACCCAGTGTGTAACTTTTGGAGATTATATATCCCAAAGCATTAAGAGTGAAATTATATCATGTAAATAATATATTAAAAAGTTTGATAATATTTGGAGGTTGATTGCCAAAGAATAATCTATGGATCCATAACTATAATCCTTCTACTCTATCTAGTCAATATAATGTTGCTTGAAGTGTCAATGTCATGATGGTGACCAAAAAACTGTCAATTCTTAGCTTCTTTACTGGTTCTGATTTGAATTTAAAATAAATGTGAAACTAGATCTAAAAGAGTCCTCTCTTTTAGCCAAATCGATTTCAATATCTTGAAAGTTTTGCTAGAATAGAACACTACAGTTATGTATCACTGAATTTATTCCCCAATAAGTTTGCAAGTGCAACAATACCAAAGAAAAAAAACAAGATGAGACTAGACAGTTGTTTTGGAAAGGATAACAGTGTAATAGTCGTGGAAAAAATAATTTACATCTTCATCATGCTAGTACTACTATGGCAATGTAGAGAGTGGGAGTTTAGTCTCTCACAAGAAAATTAGAAGCAAGAAATACATACAAGATAAGACCATAGATGCTTAGGGAATTTAAAGCAATCAAAGATGAAAGTTTGCTTTTGCAAGAATATCTCTCAACCAAGACTAGAACAATAAAATTCCTTTGGACTTTGTCAACAGCCAGAAAACTAAGATATTATTAATATAAAATCTATCTCAATTAATCTTTGATTCTTTACACTAAAAAAAAATGATGGGGATATTTAAGAAAGCTTTTGAAACAATGGCCATGTAAAATTTTACAACTAAAATGTTACATCAGATGGGAAACACCCACTTTTAAAATGTTCTACTTAGGAGAGCGTTTCATTCAATCTTGTGTGCTAGATGTCAATTGAATTAACATTTTTCAATTGCTTGAACTATATTGTAACCACAACTGTTGTTAAAAAAATGAGAAACTGTGTAATTACAGTGAATGTGGCATAAATTTGTGAATGTGCAAACACATTCACTATAATTGTGTCGTGTACCAGAACTCTATTATTAAAATCAAACAAGCAAAGAACTTCCCACATGTACCACAGTACATTGATCACAAATTTGACATGAGTAAGATAACCTATAACAACTACATGTTCTACTCGATTTGGTGTGGGATTTTTCTCTACGAGCGTAAAAGTCTCATCTCATCATCTAGTGCTCATCTTGAATATAATTTAATGCCGAGGACTAAGGAAATTGGACTTTTCTCCATCTTGAATTTGGCTACTACTATTCCAGGCTTCTGTACATTTCTAGTTGCTTCCATTCCTTATTGTTGCCATGATGCCTTATTTTATGACCTGTTGGTCCATTTGTAAATCATGTAGGATCAACAACAATACTGCTATGGCTGAAGTATTTTCTTGAATTGACCACAAGGTGGATTTTGGTTCCATTTTGTCAAATATGATTTGCAATCCCCAGTGGATGGAACTAATTGATGATGGAATTGATGATGATTGATTAAAGTGTTTGAAATGCACATGGTGGGTAACACCTTTCTAGTATATGAAGGACAATGTAAGCCTTAGACAATCTCATCTCCAAAGCTAGAGACATAAAATGAACACCTAGTTAGGTATAGGAAGATACCCCTTATACTATTGTCACCTTTATAAGAGTGACCATCTGGAAAAGATTTATTGGACATATTGAAAGTCATGATCTTCTTTTTTGCATAGGTTAGCTTCTAGACCAAGGCTGTAACAGAATATCCTCAAAATGTTAAGATTTTGGCTCATGTTGCTTCAATAAATTGAGAGTGATGTCTGTTTGAACTTTGCACCAATATAAATATTTGGTTATGTTGTGGGAAACACAAGTACATTGTTGGTACCATCACCAAAAACACAGTGAAATGTGGAAACACATATGATATGGCCTGGAAACATGTTCCCTAATTTGGAAAGTTGTTTCTTATTTTGGAAATGTGAGATGAAATGCCATGTTATGATAGTGTTTTTCAATCCGCTTATCATGCACTTCAGAATTTTCTTTGGATTTTATTGGGTGGACCCAACTTGGGTAATGCAAATGCTAATTCAAGGTGAAATTAGATGAGCAGTGGAGGCATATTAAAGAATACTCACCACCATCAGATAAGCAAGCTACAGGAGTTTTATGACATACAAATAAGTTGTAGTGATAGATGGGTATAGGAGGGAAAATTTTGCCTAGAGAACTTGTCCACTTTCAAAGTGAGCTTTTTCCCTTATGTACCCATCTGTCACTGGCTTATTTTTCTATCATAAACCTCCTGTCTTTATTGTGCATTCTCGGGCCAATCAACCCCGTTTTATTGCCTTCTTCTAGCCGACTTAGGACATGTGTTAACAGTCTCTTTCATCCACATATCAACTCCTGCTTTAGATTTTCGATGAACATCCATGCATTAGCACCACTACAAGAAAGAACATTGCCTTCAAATATTGGCACAGATTTGTAAAAGAATTATACTCGATTTCAACACAGTAGAAAATGTATAATAAACAAGAAAAAAAACATATATTTTAGTCACCTTATTTGCGATACTCAACAGTTGTCATAAATAAAAATGGATAATAATAAATATTAATATGAGGTTCATCACTACACAAATTTTTCAATCTGAATAAAAGAAATCCATATTGTACTGCCGAAACTCGATTTCCAAAATATATCAAATATTTTCAGTCTTGGTTTATGCCAATTTTCTAGCAGTACAGATTACAGAGATAGCAAGGCTACGAACTATTTATTAGGCTTATAGCCAATTTTAAATCTCACTAATTACAGAAATAGCAAGGCTACGAACAGATTCCTCTTATTTGATCTCATTAGGCTTATAGCCAATTTTAAATCTCACTAATCTGTTCACTAAACCTTCATTTGTAGAAATTTGGGAACCTTTAATAAATCTTTCCAGCTGTATCATATTGTCAGCTGCCAAGCCTGATCACATTTAACTCTGTTTTCAATTTCTTAAGCTACTCAAACAATCTTAAAGCTTCCTCTCTTTCTTTGCATAAGGATTGTCGTTGTTCAATCTCAGCTTCAAACTCAGTTTTCCTTGCTTCTAGTGTGGCCTTGTGATCATCAATGAGCTTTTGGATCTCCTCCTGCAATAGCAGCAAGATTATTATGGAATCCCATCAAAAATTAAAAAAAATAAAACAGTATCTGAAATCAGGAGATAATTACAATAAAGAGCATGATACTAAAGTAAGAATAAGTAACTGGAGTTGCTGGATCCTGGACAAAGTGCTTGCGTTGATTAACAGTAAGCAAGGTAAAGTATTCTCCTATTAATCTTATTTCACATCAGAATACAATAAATGCATGATGCTACAATGCTTAAAATAAATGTTCCAATTTAATAAATCATCCACGGATCATTTTTACAAGAAACTCACATTCTCCATACTGACAAGTTTTTCTTGTAAGGCATACATCTCTTCTTCTTTCTCCTTAATTACAGTTTCTCCTTTAGCAACATCCTGCACAGGGGAGGAACAAGTCACCATTGACAAAGTGAGTTGTGTCAAATTCAGCATGCATCGGTCAAGTTAATGTTGAATAGTCATGTACCTCACGTTTAAACCATTTTCTTTGCTGCATCCTTGAGTTATGCTAATGAAAGGTCCAATGGTCAGCCTGACTTCTTGCAGTGATTCTTGTCACAAGGGAGGTCTGGTCTTCAGATACCTACAAAATTTCTTACTTTAATGATGCTCACCACTTGCTATTCAAAGTAAAAAATTGATTCTTCTAGAAACTAAACAAGGATCGATAAGCACGATGCTAAGAAGATCAAATTGTGACTGTATATATGAATGCTGACACTATTGAAGGAATGTGATTGTGAAGAAAATCAATACGACCCAAAATGATCAAGATCATTGATATTTTAGATGGAGGATATTGTAGCTACCCCACTGCAACACCATTCTCGAATAGGATTCCTGACACCATATATAGGGGAATATTATTGTTTTGTATAAAATGAAAAACTGAATGAATATAGACAATATGAATAGAGCAGAGAATCCATTTTTGAACTGATGGATGCACTTCCATATATTCATGTACTGTACCATAATTCATATACAAATGATGAAATTGAGGTCAAGCTTATACTATTGTAATAGAAATACCATATTGCAGCTATTGCACAGTGAAATCCATACACAAATTTGAGAGTATATATGAATGGGTTATACCCATTATTGCCAATATGGGAAACTCTACCAATGTAGAGTAATATGAGAAACACATATATGACTAAAGCAAGACAAAATGTCATAATGCAAAAAATCATACTAAAGCATATGTCATATGAAATTATAGGCAACTGAATAAAGTTATCCATAACTTCATAGACAATTGGGAAAAAGTTCTTGATTGAATAAGAAAAGATACAAAAACTAGAATACAAACTCTACAAAAAAGGCAGGTGAATCTCCTTGTACACTCTCAGATATTTTTTGAATACCATAGCAACGAAGAAAGGGTAAGAGGTTACCATGGTTTAATGTAGAGTCTCGGACCCAGAGACTACAAGATCTCCTTGAGGCTCAGTCTGCATCATGTCAATATCCTCTGTACCCTGAAAAGTAGAAACCAAAGTTAACAGTCAAGTTTACGAAAAGAAATATAATAAAAACTATAAATATGCTTAATGAAAAGTATCAATACCTGTGTCACGACTGGAACCTCAGAAGGAATAATCTCTTCAAGCAGCCCTTCATGTTTAGCACTAACCTGAAAATTCCATAATGTTAAGACTCGTACCAATAAATTTGTGAGATAAATTCAATTTCAATTTGACATACAAAAATATATATATATATATAGTAATGAGTAATGGCTGTGGCACCTGTACATGATCGTGTCCACGATCTACAGAATAAGCACGAGGGGTAAGGCAATGTTGTTCTAGGAATGTTGTAAACTGCATAAGTTAAATAAATATATTGGCGTCAGTTTTTTGAGACTAAATGTATATATACACCAAAAAAACATGTTAGATCAAAACCTGTATGTACATACCTCGCCCATGGTGTGCATTTGTATTGTCCTGGATTGCTCATAGTGGTCTCTACATGAGGTTGCATACTTAATAAGCTCATCTCGCTCCATCTCCCTCAACACATCATCTGGGACACTCACAAATGAACCCTCTCCTGCACTAGATGAAGGTTGGCTCGTCCCTAAGCCGACTTCCACCCCTCCTAAAGCAGCTGCAATATGTTCTTGTATCTTATCCCTCATTTTTGATGCAGCACTGGAGATAAGGGCTAACTCCTTTGGAAGTGTAACTACCCTAGGTGGTCGAGCTACTAAACGAGGTGCTGGAGGCCTAAACCCAACATCTCGCATAGCATCAGGTCGTTCATATGTACGACCTTTTCCAACTCCATAGAATTTGGACCCAGTATCTGTATAGTTAGGGTCCATGTGCTCTCGGAACTGAGCAACCAACATTCTAACAAAATATTGCGGCACCTCATCATTATTTGGGAACTTCCCGTATGCATACAGGAACTTCTCATAAATATGGGGTGCAATATTAGGATCATTGAATCTTGCAATCTTCAGATGTTTTTTGTCTTCAGGCCGCAAGTCAAATAGTGACAAGGCTTCTTCTTTAGTGACCTTCCTTTTGACTTCATTGTAGGAGTGGATACCAATCACTGATGCTCTCCTCCTACGCATCATGTCAAAAAAAACTTGGGTTGATGGTCCAACCCCATGATAAGTCTCTATCAAACTCTCCAAATTGTGCAAAACAATTTGGAGACAATTTCGACTAGGGGCAGAGAGATTGCAACTTTGCAATTCATTGCGCAATCTCATGGAATGCTCCCTCATCCCATCAACAATAAGTAAGGAGATTGTATCTTCCCAAGGCATCTGCTCAGAAATATCACCGGGATGGGTGTAAAGGGGATCATAGCTCGGATTTCGAGCAAACTCATGAACCCTACGACCTCTACCCCTAGGAGGGCGACCACCACCACCTGTAACATGTTAAATTATTGCACGTATTAAAAATTAAATAATTTATAAGAAAATTTGTATTTAAAAAACTTGTTTGGTAATTTGAAAATACCCGTTGGAAAAACTATCTCTTCCTCTGTGTTCATACTATGCTCCCCTGACGAGGAACGAACGTGTCTATGACCCACTGTACAAAACATTAAATTGTTAGAATTTTGGCACATGAGTACCACAATAAATTTGAAATTAAACATACATCAAACAATAAATTTTCATTTAGATTTTACCTGGAGAAGTATCCAATTGTGGGATGAATACCACAGGCTCAGACATTGTTCTCCTTTGCCCCTCACCAGCAATAAAGCCAAGCCCAGCTCCAACATTATGCTCCATAGCTCCAACATTTGCACCTATGGAGCATAGTTTTTTCACATTAAACAAGTCATTTGGAAAAAAAATTCACTTGTTCAACATTGAATATAACGTAAAATTGAACATTTTAACTAGGAATTGATCTAATGTGTATAAGACCCTCGTTCATACCATGGTCCCCTGGCGAGTAATGAATGTGTCTATGAGCCACTATACAAAACATTAAATTGTTAGGAATTTGGGTACATGAGTACCACAATAAGTTTGAAATTAAACATACATCAAACAATAAATTTGTATTTAGATTTTACCTGGAGAAGTATCCAATTGTGGGATGAATACCACAAGCTGAGACATTGTTCTCCTTTGCCTCTCACCAGCAACAGGGAAAATGGGAACATGTCCTTGGGGCGCCTCTTGTTCGATTCCCTGACTGGGTGAACGAGTCGGACGAGTGCGTCCACCTGTGCAAGACAAAAAAAATTCACATTAATCAATTTTTCACAACGAACAATAAATATAACCTAATTGAAAACATGACATAACTAAACAACCAATGTACCTGAAAATCCTCCTCTCATGGAGACGTCTCTGTAGGGCTCCCCTGATGCCATGTATGGGTCTCTATAGGGTTCGCTTGCCCCTCATAAACAAATTAAAAAACAAATTATCAATCGACAGTTGAATGTCATCAACCAATGGATAACAAGTACTATATAGGTACTATGTGTGAACGCATAGGCATGTTGAAAAGTATAGCTAGATCGGTCTTCATGTTGACTATGTAATTATATTCTTATGTAAAGAAGAAGTCAAAGTAATATTATCTAAAGACTAGGAACCAAGCTTTCCTAGGACTGGTACAGAAGAGTGCAAAAACTAAGGCTTTATCATAATTACAACCAAGATCTAATCCTTACCCTTGAAGAAGATCATTCAAAGAGAAATCACCAACACATATTTTCTCCACCATCAAAGAAATCAAGATGAAGACTTTATCTTCACTTATCAATTAAATATTTTCATTCTATAATCAATTTTTTTTTAAATGACTTTGTTTTGGCAGGGAGATCTATAAGCTGGTTGGGTTACGAAGATTCCCTCACTATCTACAAGGAGCACACCATTGAAACCATTTGAATAAGTACAAGGAATATGCTTATGAGTACATGGCACCACATGGCACCATTTTATTGAACTTCATGAGGGTTGCAAGCAGATGACTCATACTTCAAGCACCAAGCTTCAGATTTATAGCTGATTTATTTTTCCAAACCTTATATTTATCATTGCAGTGTGATTATACTTCAATTCTGTGACCTATCTTTGGACACATGACATTAGATTAGATTCTACTTTTGAGTACAATGCCTTTCCTAATGATTAAAGTGATAGATTTCATGCAATAAGGTCTCCAAGGTAACAGGAAAAACAGCTAGCAAATCTCTCTCAGAATTCCCACTGTATCACAAAGATATACCATGACTGGGGTTTCACTACTTCAACTCAAAAGTTGTAAAAAAGACAAAAGAAAATAAAACCGACTTGTTCAATCTCCTGAGATTACTTGGTATCCGAGCTAGATTATGGTGAAAGAGTAGCCTTGAAGTCAAAATCATTTGGCCTAGTTCAAGAGCACTTTTCATATGAAGGGTGAAATCATCTATTATTTACAGTAGGTCGAAAATATGAAGGTGCCCTGCAACAAAAATACCATAAGCAAATATGTTACGAGGAATTTCCTTTCTTGATTTGTTTCTCCTTGCTGCCAACAATGAATTTGTCAGTTTGGGACTAGTGCATTCTATTTTTAGTCGGGTGTATCCAATATTTTGATGTTGTTTGAACCATGAAAATTTGCAAGTATAGTTTTGAGTCACAATTGTACACTAAATGGTTTTCGTGGACATATGACTATTGAAAGAGTAGCACCAAATTTACCTGGATCCCGACGACAAAGAAAATAGCTCTTCAAAACGATAGCTACAGTACAAGAATTCGCGAAAACGACAGCTACAGTCCAAGAATTCGACAGCTACAGTGCAAAAATTCCCGAAAACGACAGGCAGAATGCCGCGCGAATGGAGAATTTTGGGTTTATAAGAACAAAACTCTCGGACGAGAGTTTAAAATTCAAAAAACAACTACAACATTGCACTTAGTGCGTTGTGTTTGTTGGTCTATGTTTTCTTACTTTTTCGTGGGTCATATACCATTGGCGCTATGAAAATAGATGTGCATATGTTGTTTGTGTTTCCACAACGAGATGTGTTTTAAAATTTTATTACAATGCAATGTGACATTATCTCAAGCTCTCAGCTCACTATGTTTTAAATTTTACTTACATTTCAAAGTATTTAATGTTTTTTCTTGTTCTTTTAATTTTATAGTATAATTTTATTCTATAATTTGAACATAATTATGAATTCTAATTATTACGACGATAGGTGTGGTATATATTGGAAGTGGGCTTGGGGAAGTTCAAATTTTCATAAATAAATTTTTTTTTGGATGGTCTTCATTTGAGAAGCCTGGAATATTTTCTGTGTGTCACAATTAAACTATTAAATTAACGGTTTGAGGATGAAAAGTCACAGTTTTCAGTTTCAAAGGAAAGAATAACAAATTAAATTAAATTATTATTTCTTATGCTGCATTTGACATTTATAAATCCTCATGTGTAAGGCCCCAAGACTTCATGGGCGCGTCGGTTGGGCGTTTGGGCGAGTTCGGGCGCCATGCGACGTAATGGGCATAACGACGCACTGGAGAGTCACGGGCGCGCGAGTGTAGCGAGGCGAGTCACGAGGGCGAGTTGGAGGAGAGGCGAGTCAACACGGCGTTGGCGAGACGCGTTTATACCACTACGGGTGCACCTTGGGTGAGCTAGATCGACGGATGAGTTGGTGGGTCGGCCAACATATTGGGTGTGGGCCATCGCAACACTTCATGGGTGAACACCAAACGTCGGGGTCGGCTCGGGTCGGCCGAGCGCCCCACACCCCACAACACGGCACTTCGTGGGCGGATGAATAAACGGGTGGGTCGGCTCGTGGCAAACGAGCGACCCTCACTTCACTTGGTGTCCATATATATATGATGGCGTTGGAGAGTGAAGCAACCATGTTCGAAGAAGCAACAAGGACGAACAAGCAAGAAGTCAAGGGTAGCACACGAGTTGCAAACAACTCGTTGGGCGCAGAAACGAAGACGAACCGAGCTTTGGTCGAGTTGGGTCGTAGACGTGCACGTCGCACCACAGGTCGGGTCGGGCGCAGCTGAACGACGGACGGGTCGAGTCAAGTCGGTTATGGACGCCGAGTAACGGCAGTGGCCCAGCACTAAAAACGCGATTCTGGGAAAGTCGGGTGAGGTGATTGAGGTGCCGTAAAAACCAGAAGGTGCGTAACTCTGAGACGCATCCAACCTTATGGGTGAGGGACGGATTGGACACACGGTCAGCTCAGAAAACGCTCTGCAATTATTTGGAGCAACAGCTGAGTGACCCGAGTGACCAACACTTGGGCAGTTTAGGGCAGCACTTCCGCAGGTTGAAACTCTTGATTGTATATGATTGTTCTAGGCTAGTTTGATGATTGGCAAGCCTTAGAGCTTGGCCAAAAGGAAAATAGTCGTGCCAAGGAGCAGGAGTGGTTTCTGCTGGATTGGATGTTGTAAACTTGTATTTTTATGAAACATAATATCCGGGCGGACTCATTTTAAAAGGGAGTTGCCCCTCCCTTGTATGTATAGGCGTACATGTCGTTTGATATTGATGTTTATGTTTATTTCCGCACATTGAAAGAACATTTGTAATATAACTAACGAATGTTGCTATAGGCGTAGTCTGGGTACTTGAGTATTTAGAAAAAGAAAAAGTACGGCAGTGCCGCACCTGCCTACAAGACGTGGTTGGAAGACACCCGTGGTGTAGGGGCGTGACATTTGGTATCAGAGCTGGACAGAGTTGCAGGGGTTGCAGACGCTGTTGAAGCTAACTTATATATTTGGGGTTTCTCTTGAGACCTTAGCTGAAGCAAGGCATTTGTCAGGGCTAGAGCTAGAATGGAAGAGTTAATTCCGAAGGACTTCAGAAGCAGGCTGGTAAAATCTTTGAGAAGAACGGATGAAATTGTTGATTAGTTTCGTGAGTTGAAGAAGACCTTTTATGCAATACTTGCAGAAGGGATATCCGACACGAACCAGGATGAATTCAACCGACTTATGAAGACATTGGACAACTATGGAAAGGAGCTAAAGGAATTGGCTGAAGAGCAACGCATGCTTCAAGGGAAGCTTGTCAAGCTTGATTTTAAGGAGATGAAACGTGAGCTTATAAGGAGGTATATGGCTAGACCAAAGAATGTTGAGAATGTGGTTGAGGAGAAGGAAGAACTTGAATAACAAGTTGAACCTGAACCAAGCACATTACAAACATTGCAGGTTCAACCACACAAGGATGTTGCAGATGTAGAAGATGTCAAGGGTGAACTTGATAACCAAGTCGGACCAAGACCGAGCACGTTGCAAGCATCAAAGATGGATGATTTGTTGAAAATGTAGCAAGGTAATGGAGCTTAGTGAAATTAATTCGCCTTCACTAAGTGGGCCCGCAGACAAATTCTGGCGCAAAGACTATTTTTAGACTATGTCTATTTTTAGACATATGGAGCGTGGACCAGGGGTTGCAATATGTTATTATTGGAGTATTGGTCATGTTGGTAAAGATATATGGACCTCTATTTTTGGACCTATAGGTCGAATTCTATTTTTAGACTGCCTATCCTAAAAATAGGGAAGTCAAATATTATTTACCCTTAATAATATTTGGACTCTAAACAACAGTTTACTCTCTTGGAGCACTTTAGTTCGAGCCTTGGAAGTGGCTCATGCATCTGACAGAGGAATTACACTATTCCTAAGGGTTTGGTGAGCTCATGCATGGTTGACTTCAGTTAGGACTTCAGTGGCAGAAGTTTGGTGGAGTTGATGAGACAGTTGGTGGAGTTGTGTTCGGTTTAACTTAGTTGAACTAGTTGAGATTGGTTTAACTAGCTAATCAACTAGTAATGAGTGGAGTGAATTAAATATTATTTAATTCACTAATTATTAACTCATTATTCAACTCAAGAACACATCAGTTCACCACAGTGCATGGACAGTTCAGTGGAGACCAGTGAAAGAGGTAGATGAAAGGGTTGAGATAGCTATCAGTTGTGACATCAGTTGTGCATGAGATTTGCACCACACTTGGAGGAATTTCCCATGATGATTGTGTTGTCAAGCCAAGGAGATTCGAACCTTGGATCTCTCATTAGACCAGCCTTGATTGCGCAATAGAGGCAGGCAATTAGTGGATGTGTTTTGAACCTGTGACTTGTTCAAAACCAAGCTAGTTTGTGTGTAACTTCATGAGATAGTACTGAGTACTTGTGAGGAGTATTGTACTGAGTTGTTACATGTTTTCTCCATTATAATATACACAATAGCTGTGGGGTTTTCAGCAATAAGCTTTCCCCATACATATTGTGTTAATGTGTATGATGAATTGATGTGTTATCGCTTGTTTTATTTCCGCAAGTGTGATGATCTGAGTGGAAGAGATTATGTGTTGCATATGAATTCGAATTGACATGTGATCAAGATAGTCTCGGTGGATAATTAATCATTATTCAGCAATTTTCTACATGGTATCGGAGCTATTAAAGCAGAGATTGATCATCACAGTGATTACAAACTTATTTCGGTAGACAGAGTCTGCATGCGGGCCAGGTAGCCTCTGGATCCATCCTTTCTTTGAAAGGTGATATATCCAGTAAATGCCCCTACAATCGATCTATGTGCTAGAAATAATTTGTTCTCATAGATCCAGAGAAATTGAGCTTTGAGTTGGAATTCGAATTTTGCAGCAGTTTTGTTTTCTTGGTGCTAGAGTTGAAAATGTCTTTCAACGGTTTGCGACTCGAATATGCTCTTTGCGGGTTCGAAGATTATGTTACATCGGAAAGATTACTTTGATGTTAAAGATAAATGGTGTAAAAGGGAGTTGAACGGATATGGATGTCTCCTTCTGATCCTGTTGAAGTGAAGCATGGCAAAGAAAGACTGGCAGCATGAAGGATCCTATTTCAAGAGGCGCTCAAGATCATCTGTGTCCGGCACCATGGAGAAAACTTCTCCATGTTTAATGAAATCTTTGGCGGATCCTATTCAGAATAAGAAAACGATAAGAGCGAAAACTTTCATCTCTGACTCAAAGACATCATCATCACACTGGGAGATGGAGAAAGGCGACAATATCGCCAAATACCTCACGAAGTTCACTCAATGCAGAGATGAGTTGGGAAGTGTGGGGGTGACTGTCGAAGATGAGGACATGGTGGACCTGGCTCTCCTTGGTCTTCCGAAGGCTTGGCATTCATATCAAGATAGTGTCAATGGTCAGGAGAAGTTGCCGGGATGGGAGCGCCTTTGGGCGGATCTCATGCAGGAGGAGATAAGGAGGACTATCTAGATGTGGGTCTTTATCAGAGAGTGAATTGAAGAAAATTCAAACACACAGATTTTCAAAACCAAGAAGGAAAGGTAATAACTTCTCATTCCGGTGCAAAGACTACGGCAGATGTGGCGAAGTAGTCTTTCTCACTGCCACGGTCTGCAGACATTATACTACCAATTGTCAAAGAAAAAAAACAAGCAAGCGGAAGATCTGCGGATGGAGAGGCTTCAGCTGCGAGTTCGAGCTTGAATTTTCTTGATCACTCTTTCTTGATTTCAAGTATGATGGGGTCTGAGTGTAGTTATGAACAGCGTCGTGTTCTCACATAAGCCGGAGGATGGGAATCTCATTTCCCAGATCTGGAAGAAAAAGATCTTGGAGTGCACATCGAGATGGGCGATGATGGTAGATACAGTGCGACTGGTATCGGTACCATTTCCTTTGAGAGGGAGTCTGGTAAACCCTTTGTGTTGAAGGATGTCATGCATGTACCTGGATTGAATAAGAACTTGATCTCTGTGGCGATGTTGGAGGATAAGGGGTATGATGTGGTCTTCAGCGAAGGAAAAGCCTTCCTGCGCAGTAAGACTACTGGAGAGACGAATGAGGTTGAAACCAGAACCTTCTCGGTTACTAGTAGATAGGCTGCCTGCCCAATATGGCATGCAAATTTGGAGAAGTGGTGGCGGGATGATGAGGGGCGAGCTGCACGAGGAGATTGGGCCCTTCACCAGTGTCACCCTGCACGGGTGTCTTCCCAACAGCACGTCTGTGTGTGGTAGGTGCGCTCCTTTCATCCTTTTCTTTCTCATCTCCAAATGCAGAATTCATGTAAACAGCATTCGTTGGTGTTATATAAATGTTCTTTCAATGTGTGGAAATAAACATAAACATCAATATCAATCCACAAGTACGCCCATACATACAAGGGAGGGGCAACTCCCTGCTAAAATGAGTCTGCTTGCCCAAGATATTATGTTTCATAAAAATGAAGTTACAAGGCAAGGCTATTTGCATTTTGGCCAAGCTCTAAGGCTTACCAATCATAAAACCAGCCTAAAACATACTTTTACAACCATTTACAATCATCAAGTTCACCTTCGGAAGTGCTGCCCCAAAACTGCCCAAGTGCTGGTCACTCGGGTCACTCAAACGTTGCTCCAATCTAGTGCAGAGCGTTTTCTGAGCTAACCGTGTGTCCAATCCATCCCAAACCTGTATGGTTGGATGCCTCTCGCCAAGACGCACCTACTGCAATTTACGGCACCTCAATCCGATCAACGATGCTCCCGGAATCGCAATTTTAGTGTTGGGCCGCTGCCGTTACTCGGCGCCCAGACACGACTCGACTCGACCCGCCGTTCAGAGGCGCCCGCCCTGACCCGACCCGACCCGACCTGCGGTGCGGCTGCGGTGGTCTGCGGTGCGCTCGCCCTGCCTACGACCCGACTCCGTGCAGCTGTCGTTACTTCGTCGTTTCTCCACCAACGAGTTGTTGGCAACTCGTGGTGCGACTTGACTCGCCTTGATGTTGCTCGTGCTTGTTCGCTGCCTCCACTCTCAACACATTCTCCATATATATACAAACACGTCATGGATTTGTGGTCGCTCGCCCGACCTGAGCCGACCGGCTCATTGTTCGTCCACCCACGAAACGCCGTGTCCGTGGGGTGTGGGGCGCTCGCCCGACCCGAGCCGACCCCCTCGTTCGGTCGCTCGCCCACCAAGTGTGGCGTCGGCCGCGCGCCCAACGCATCCGTCGACCCACCGACTCGCCTGTCGGTCACTCGTCCAAGGGTGCCCGTCATGGTATAAACTCATATCGCCAACGTCGTGTTGACTCGCCTCTCCACCAACGCGCCCGTGACTCGCCTCGCACACCCGCGCGCCCGTGACTCTCCAGCGGTGCGACGCGCGCCCGTTACGTCTGTAGAAATTTGCTGAATAATGATTAATTATTCACCGAGACTATCTTGGTCACATACTATTTGAACTTCTTACACAACACATAATCTCTTCCACTCAACTCAACTCAGATCATCACACATGCGGAAATAAAATCAAGCGATAACACATCAAATCATCATACACATTAACAAAGTATATATGGGGAAAGCTTATAGCTGAAAACCCCGTAGCTATTGTGTATATTATAATGGAGAAATCAAGTAACAAACTCAGTACAATACTCCTCACAAGTACTCAGTACTTTCTCATACAGTTACTCACAATCCATTTCAGTTTCAGCAGTTCACCAGGTTCAAAACTCCATGCTTGATTACCCCTTGCCTCTGCTTCTGTTCCAAAATATATAGGATGCGCCTCTTTATATGGTCCTTCAACACATTGCGCAATCCTCATGGGCTTACTCCACCTATACGTGTGTTGCAAATAGCAGGTATAGTCTGTTATTATTAATACACCTTTCATCACCTCTTTACCTAGTCTACTTGACTAATCATGTAGTCCATGGTGGTGATAATTCTTGAGTTGAATAATGATTTCCCTAAATTCTTCCAGTTAAATAATGTTTAGTTCACTCAATCATAATAAGTGATTAGCTATACCCGTATAGTCAGTGGATAGCTAAAAATTGAACACCAACTCATTGTATTAATAATACTCCAGGCTTCATACATGAATTCTAGTAGTCGACTGTGCATGATGCCATCATTGTAGACCACGCGATTCCTGCGTGAATTAACGAACCCATCACACGCTCGGTTCAGTGCTCAAAATGCTTGTTGTTCATGATAAATATTCGTAAGGAATTGACGTATTTGACTTCCACAACTAAGGAGGCGGTCAAAAAATACAAGACTCCCGTACTTGACGGATGTAAAATAGAGTCTCATCTATTTTTACCAACATGACACATACTTCAAGAATCTCAAACTGGAATCCCCGAACCATGCTCCATATGTCTAAAAATAGACATAGTCAAAAAATATATTTTGCGCCAGAACTTGCCTGCGGGCCCACTTAGTGAAGGCGACTTCATTTCACTAAGCTCCATCATCTTGCTGCATTTTCAACAATGTCGCACGGTGCCCGAGCTCACCCAAACGCCCAACCGGTGCGCTTGTTCCACCGAACGCGCCCATGAAGTCTTGGGGCGTCAGATCAGTGCAAGGGGTGTACTTTAGGGAAGTATGTGAAAGCCACCTTTCACGAGAAGCATAATCGCGCCACGACGATCCTTGAGAGAGTTCACACAGACGTGTGTGGTCCTTTCTCAGTTGCTTCGACAGCAAAGCACAAGTACTACGTGATCTTTGTTGATGATTTCTCTCGAAAGTGCTGGATCTTCTTCATGCAAAAGAAGAGCAATACATTCGCGAAGTTCTGTGAGTTTAAAGCACTGGTCGAGAAGGAGTCGGGGAAGAAGGTGATTGCTCTAAGGAGCGACAATGGTGGTGAATTCATCTCGGCTGAATTCAAGGAGTTCTGCAGCGACAAGGGTGGTGAATTCATCGTCAGAAACAGTGCATGGGAGATTGTCCCAAGACCAGAGGGGAAATCAGTGGTGGGTTTGCGATGGATCTACAAAGTGAAGCAGGCAGCTGACGGGAGTGTGGAGAAGTACAAGGCGAGATTTGTCGCCCGTGGCTTTTCACAGATCGAGCGGATCGATTATGAGACACCTGTCACGCAGGTACTCTTATCGGACGATCATGTCTCTAGGCAGGATAAGGTGCTTATCCATCAGATGGATGTGAAGACTGCGTTCCTCAACGGAGTCATTGAGGAGGAGGTGTACATAGAGCAGCCTAAAGGTTTCGAGATCTTCAGCAGTGAGTCGCATGTTGGTGGGGTCGCTTATGTATCTGGTCAATACACGACCCGATATATGCTATGCTGTTAACCAGCTTTCGCAAGCTATGGTTAAGCCTACCAAGTTCTTTTGGAAGGCAGGCAAGCATGTATTGCGTTATCTTAGTGGCACATCGGGATATGGTCTGTGGTACAGACAGGAGGATGGAGTTAAGCTTTCTGGCTTCACCGATGCAGATTGGGCAGGGAGCCCAACGGACCGGAAGAGCACATCTGGAGGAGTTTTAAGCACTACTACATTTGGCGGAAATTCCGACACCTGTTTCCGACGCTTTTGACCAAATGTCGGAAATTTTCCCAAATTTTTTCCATCCCGCCCGAAACCGTCGCTATACCGACGTCTATAGAAAAGTGTCGCAATAACGACACTTAAACAAGTGTCGCAATTGCGACGTTTAAAGGAAGACGTCGCAATTGTGACACCATGGCCCAATGCGTCGCTATTGAGATAATCTCAGCATTAACGTTAAAAACGATATTAGGTGTCGCCATTGCGACGTTTGAGTAGGTCTAATAAACGCGTATACCTACGCGTGGGTGGCATCAGTTATTTGCTACATAAAAATGCCCAAACTGTCTGGACCTACATAAGTTAAAAGGCATATATCACTCACCACAATGTTTGTATTTATTACGTAATAATACGTTTGATATCACGCGGCACGTCGCCCTGCGTAACGCGGAACGGCATTTACCCTCGGTATTCGCTCGGCTCTTGTGAGGAACAGCATTTGCCTCATTAAAACAGCCACCTCGGTCCGCCCTCGGCTCTTCAGGAACAGCATTCGCCCTCAGCTCTTGCAAAATGGTAAGTTCTTACTACAGGCCCTTCCTCCTATAGTAGGGTTGACTCTATTTGGGTTTTTTGGGTCAATTCCATTGGATTGTGTTAGGCTGTATGGTTCTCTCTAGATGTCAAGAATCAAGATTCAATACCCTCTATTATCTTCATCACCCAATACAAGATTTAAATTTTCCCAAAGAAACGCTTATTAATTTGGCAGCCATTATTTCTCCCTGCTTTAAAAACCCTACATTTAAATGAAAACAAGCATTGCATTTCAACTACAAAAAATCTATTAGTGTTCAAATGTACATGTGTGCTACAGTAACTAGGTATCACGCGCGCATTCGCCTCCATCTTATGAGAACCTTGTTCCTTCTGTGTCGCCTCGGCTCTTGCGAACGGCATTCGCCTTGACATTCACCCTCAGCTCTTGCGGAACGACATTCACCCTCAACATTTGCTGACTCTTGTGAGCAACATTGTTCCTGGATTCCTTCTCGGCTCTTTCAGACAACTTTCCTTCTGCTGCATTCGCCCTCGGCTCTTGAACGTGCCTTTGCTAAGCATTCGCACCCGGCTCTTGCGAAACAGCATTCGCCCTCGGCTCTTGCGGGGCAACATTCGCCTCGGCTCTTGCAAAATGGTTGTTCTTCTTGAGGCCCTTCCTCCTATAGTAGGTTGACTCTATTTGGGTTTTTGGTCAATTCTATTCAGATTTGTATTGGGGCATATGGTTCTCTCTGGATGTCAAGTCAGATTCAATACCCTCTATTGTCTTCATCACCCAATACAAGATTTAAATTTTTCCCAATGAAAGCGGCATACAAATGAATTTGGCATTATTATTTCTACTGCCTTTAAAAACCCTACATTTAAATGAAAACAAGCATTGCATTTCAACTACAAAGATCTATTAGTGTTTAAATGTACATGTGTGCATCACTTATGTAGGGTATTCCTTTTCCACTTTCACATTATCCAAGAATGTGTGCATTATAGTTCATATTTTTTGTGATTTAGATTGCCTTGAAAAAGGAAAGGTAAATTATTTCCCATGGAAAAAGAAGGTTTTCCATTTTTATAGGTTGTTTGGACTTACGTGGAAAAATTTATGGTTTGCCTTTCATATTGTGTAGTTTAAATTTGAATTAACATATTATTCTACATGAAAATATAATTGCCTATGTGATGTCCTTCATCACTAATTAAAATTATAGGGTTTCAATTTCCTAGACTCTAACTCATCTGATACTAAATTCTAGGTTCTCATTGGTGGATCACTCTTCCATTGATTTCCTTTCCCTCTGGATCTTGTCATACTTTAAAAGTCATCAATGATACATATATTATTTCAGGTATCCCAAAAGGCTTTATAGTAGAACATATTGTGAAGTTTTTGTGACACTTGAGGATTCTTTTTAGAACTGCAACGTGGTCTATGCTATCGAGTTATATATCAAGCAACTTGTCCTTAATAACCACACTATGAGGTAGGTTCAACTAGTTTGAACTTGTTGGGACATAGCATATGAAGTTGTGTGATGAGTCCATATCATAGGTATATTATGGTGACAAAAGTGAAGACACGTAATGATAGTTATTATGTTAACATTACTAGAAACATTTTCGAAATTATCCATGCTATCAAGATGTCAAAATTCCAGGCATTTGGTGTCAATACTCGTAGCTAATAGATAATAATAATAATATAAAAAATCACAACTTTATTCTTGAAATATGATTGTTACACATTGGTAACCTAGTTCATGAGTTACTATCACCCAGATTGAAAAACAAACTTAAAATATAAATTAAACCAACATGAGAATCCAACTAAGGGTTTCTCGACAAAATCATGCCATAACCTGGCATTTTGAAACCCAAATTTGAATCCATCATAAGTAATACAATGCAAACTAAGATGGATTTTCAATGCATGTTTGCATGCTACACTTATTCTCTGTCTAGATATCATTTTATAAATGGAACCATTAGTCAAGCCCACAGTCCTTTTTATGTGAAAAATTTCAGCTCTATTTGAGCTCTTTTTTTCTCCACCACCTCCATAAACCAGTGTTACATGGGGTCTCGCCCCCCCACCTAGGGGTCTAGATTCCTCGCCCCCTTGCGCTCCGGGGTCTTGGGGACTTCTAGGGGATGTTTCCCTCACGCCCTCTCACGTCCCCTCACCACCCCTTTTAGTTTATGGTTTCGTGTTAAAAGTTGATGTGCCACTTAGCATATTTGAGAATCCAAGTGATTCTGATTCAGATGGTGACATGGTTGATCTTGATATATTCGTGCAGAAGTTGGATGCAAAGACTAGTGGGGCATTAACTTGAGCATTTATGCTCATTTATCATTATGATGATATCATTTGATATTCATATGTTATGTTTTATGTTTTATGTTTCAGACATAACTTATTTGCGTTTAAGTTTTATGTTTGAGACTTGAGTTGTAAACTTCAGTTTAAACTCTATTTTGAATCTTGATATAATATGTCATATGATATCTTAAACTTTATTTTCATTGTACATTGTTAGTAGTTACATTAATTATTATATAGTTACAAACTTACAAACTTACATGCATGATTGTATGATGTATGTTTTAACTTTTAACTTTTAAATTTGTTTCAATTATATGATTCATCATTCATCGATTTATAATTTTATCATTTATGATTTATCTTTCATGATGCAAGTGTATGATGATTGTATATACATTCCTTGCAAAAATATAGTTACATTTTAAATATTAAATTTTATAATTTTTATGACCCCGACGTCCCCCCACGTTTCCTGAAAATTGGTAGGGAGCTTTTGCATAGGCCGCTCCCGCTCTCCCTCGTCCCCTCGCTCCCACCTCCAGGGGACTTGGTGGAACATTGCCATAAACATATGCAAACATATATCATGATCTTGGAATTCCATTACATATGTATGTGCCAATGTTCCATAATCTTGCCCCATTATCAATTTAAGAAATTTCCATTGACTATCAAATTATGGAGGGGGGAACTTT
>MU968372.1:505-24254 GCA_034641835.2 Pinus albicaulis
TCCGCACCACTTATTTCATCACATGTGTTTAATTAATTCACTTTAATTTTTTCTGTGTTGTGTAACTTGACTCCAAAATAGAAGAAAAAGAGATATCAGCATGTAGAAATGAGCCACTTCGAGGGGGAAACCTCCGATACATTACATAAATGAACAATTCTTGGATGATACAATTCACAAAACCTCCTTTCTATATATAGGAGTCCATGGGGCCATAATGTAATCCTAGTGGGCCACAATGTAATCCTAGCCGACCTAACCATAATAATTTAAGGGCACAATAATAACAAAATGGGGGTTACAAGGGTACAATAATAACAATAAGGGGGTTACACTAACAACAATAAGGGACTATACTAGTAATATAGGGACATAACATGTTCCCCTCCTTCAAAAAAGTGTTGTCCTCAACGCTTGAGTAGCTCTGGGTGCTTCTGTATAAAATTCTCATCCTCCCATGTAGAATCTTCAGTGGGTAAGTTCTTCCACTTGATGAAATACTCTGAAATTGATCGATTCCGTAGTTGTCGAGTTCTTTTTTCCATGACTGCTTCAGGTTCCAATATGATTTTCCCTTCCCCATCAAGTTCTGGCAATACTGTTTGAACTGGAAGATTTTCACCTATAACCTTCATTAAGCATGAAACATGGAAAACTGGATGTACTCGCGAAGAAGCAGGAAGCTCCAATTTGTATGCCATAGTACCAATCTTTTGCAACACCTTGTAAGGACCATAGTACTTTGGCGATAATTTATTATCCTTATTTTCTTGCTTGAGGGACATTTGCTTGTATGGTTGTAGCCGTAAAAATACCCAATCTCCTACATCAAAACTTCTCTCGCTGCGATGTTGATCTGCCTATTGTTTCATTCGATTTTGTGCCAAATTCGGGTTATCCTTTAAGAGTTGGAGAACTTCTTGCTGATGCTCGATGTGATCTTCCACTGCTTGAACCTTCGAATTTTCCCTTAAAGATGATGTGATGGATGGTGGATGATATCCATAAAGTGCCATAAATGGGGTCATTTTTGCTGCAGTATGGAAGGAAGTGTTATACCACCATTCAGCAAGAGGTAACCACTTGACCCATTGTGTTTGTTTATCGGATACAAAACAACGAAGATATCCTTCCAAACATTTATTTACTATCTCAGTTTGACCATCAGATTGAGGATGATAAGATGAGCTATGAGCTAATTGAGTACCCAAACAAGAAAATAACTCCGTCCAAAAATTTCCGGTAAAAATGGGATCTCTGTCGCTCACAATAACCCTTGGGCTTCCATGTAGCTTTTGAATTCTGTCCATAAATGTAGTAGCAACTTTACTTGCTTTAAATGGATGAGATAATGCACAAAAGTGTGCATACTTGGTAAGTCTATCAACTACCACCATGATGACACTCTTTCCTTCAGACTTAGGTAAACCTGTGATAAAATACATTGAAATCTCCTCCCAACGTTGACTTGGAATGGATAAAGGTTGTAGAAGTCCTGGGGTCTTAATTGTTTCCACTTTATTCTGCTGGCAAACCAAACATTCCGCCACAAACTTTCGAATATCAGATTTAAGGCCATCCCAAAAAAATTCTTTCTTCACCCTGTGGTAAGTTTTTAAAAATCCTGAGTGTCCTCTTAAAGGAGAAGTGTGCAATTCCGGAAGAATCTTTTGTTTTAGTTGGGAATTCTTACAAAGATATAAGCGATCTTTGTACCATAAGGAATCATTTTTCCAACTAAATGTATCAGATGTACTAGGATCTTGCTGCAACTTTTGAATGAGTGTCCATACATCTTTGTCCTTCTTCCATTCATCTCTTGCTTCGGTTATCCAATACGGTTGGATAATAGAAATGGCACAAAGCAATGCTTCCACCTCTTCATTATTTCTTGAGAGTGCATCTCCAACAACATTAAGATTTCCTTTTTTGTAGATTATTTCAAAGTCGTAGCCCAACATCTTCGTGACCCATTTTTGCTGCTCTTCTGAAGATAGTCTTTGTTCCAAAAAGTGTTTAAGACTATCATGATCAGTTTTTACCTTGAAGTGTCTTCCCATTAGGTAAGTTCACCATTTCTTTAGTGCATGCAGTATTGCTAACATTTCCTTCTCCTAAATAGGTTTTTGTAAATACTTTCCTTTGATTGGACGACTTTCAAAAGCAATGGGTCTTCCTTCCTGCATTAAAACGACACCAATTCCATTTCCTGAGGCATCACATTCCACAATAAAGGTTTTTGTGAAGTCTGGCGTAGCTAAGACCGGTGCTAGGCACATTGCCTCTTTAAGATGTTCAAAGGCCTTAGTTGCTTCAAGAGCCCATGAAAATGCATCTTTCTTCAATAATGTTGTTAGAGGTGCTGCTATTCTCCCATAATTCTTAACAAACTTGCGATAATACCCTGTTAACCCGAGAAATCCTCGCAACTTCTTTATGGTTGTGGGGACTTTCCATTCCTTAATAGCTTTAATTTTGTTAGGGTATACTTTAACACCCTCGTGAGATACAATATGACCCAGATATTCCACCTCTTGTACTCCAAAGAAACATTTGGATTTTTTTGCATATAATTGTTTCTCCTGCAATAGTTTGAGCACCCTATCAACATCTTCAACATGATCCTTCCAAGACCTGCTGTAGATTAGTATATCATCAAAAAATACTAGCACAAATTTTCTAAGGAAGGGTTTGAAAATGGAATTCATCAACCCTTGAAATGTAGAAGGTGCATTGATAAGGCCAAAAGACATGACCAAAAATTCATAATGACCCTCATGAGTTCGAAATGTTGTTTTGGAATATCTTCAGTCTTCATTCTAATTTGATGATATCCTGAATGAAGATCCAACTTGGTAAAATAAATTGCTCCATGTAATTCATCCAATAATTCATCAATCACAGGAATGGGAAATTTGTCTTTAATGGTGAGCTTATTGGGCTCCCTATAATCTGGACACATTCGCCATGATCCATCCTTCTTGTGTACCAATACTACAGGAGCAGAGAAAGAACTTTGACTAGGTTGAATTATACCCGCCTCTAACATTTCCGCAATCATACGTTCAATTTCGCTCTTTTGGAAGTAAGGATATCTATAAGGCCTGATGTTTGGAGGAACACTTCCTGGAATCAAATGAATAGCATGATCATGATCACGAATAGGTGGGAGTCCTTTGGGAGTTTCAAACACCTTGGAATGATTGTCAAAGACTTGTTGGAGATCTGCAGAAATAGATGATTTTGATGTCGGAACTTCTAGTGAGCATAATTGTGCAATTACGCCTCGTTGTTCTTTCTTTAGAAGCTTTGTCATGACATTAGAGCTTATTATCCTTCATGGCTTCCCTTCAATACCCCGTAATTTGACTTCCTTTCCTTCTGAAAAAAATTTCAAGAAAAGTTCTTGAAAATTAAAAGCTACCGTCCCCAAAGATTGTAACCATTGTACTCCTGGTACAACATCAGCACCTCCCATAGGAATGGAAAGCATTGGACTAGTCAATACATATTCCCCCATGGTTAGCTTGATATTATGGCATTTCCTAGAGCAATTTATAGTTCCTCCATTTGCAACCATCACTTGACATTCTGGTGCTGGGTATAGGAAACAATTTAATTCCTTGGCTACCTTATAATGAATAAAATTATGGGTGCTACCTGAATCAATCAACACTATTGCCCTTTTCTTCTTTATATGTCCTTCTATCTTGAGAGTTTGAGGAGTGGTAATTCCTGCCAGTGCATTGCACGATATGGTCGGATTCATTTCTTCCTCTTCTAGGGGTGGTTCCTGGTGTATATCCTCTTCTTGTTCATTTTCTTCTTCTTCTTCACAATCTATGTAAAATAATTTCTTCTCAGCACACTTATGACTTTTAGTGTATTTGCTATCACAACTGTAGCAAAGCCCTTTTGCTCTTTTTTCTTCCAATTGTTGTGGTGTCAACCTTGTAGGTTGTGGAAATCTAGGCGTAGCAACACTTCCTTCTTTATAGAATTGAGTGGTAGGCTTCCTTGTCGCCATAATTTTACATTCAACTTTTCTTGCCAACTTGAATGCCTTCTCCAATGAATCGGGTTCCAAAACGCGAACTTCATGTTGGATGTTATCCTTTAAAGTGCCTAGGAAGAGATCAATCCTGTGTTCCTCTGTAAGATCAGTTACCCTTATATTCAATTTTTGGAAGTCCTCAATGTGCTGCCCCACTAAACCCTTTTGTTTGGGATTTATCAATTGGGTAAAGAAGGTGTTGCTCTTTGTATCCTCATAATGTGCTATCATTTCCTCCGTAAAAATTGACCAAGTGACAATTTTTTTACGGGAGCAAAGTCATCGATACCATACAAATGTATTTTGTTCTAAATGTAAAGTTGCAATGCGTACCTTTTGTGTGTTTTGTACGTTATGGAGATCAAAATATTGCTCCATCTGTAGTATCCATGTTACAGGATCTTTTCCATCAAACTTCCTCATATCCATCTTTGGAATATGGTGGTTCTTCCCGCCAACATTAGAGTTTATGAAATCACAATTAACATTTATTTTGTTCTCATCATGAGGTTCTTCTACTATCTTTTCACCATTAGGAAACCTTTCTTGTTTCAACTTTGTCAAACCTTCCATGTCTGCTTTTAGAAAATTCTTCATGTTTTCCATTTTCTCATCGATCTTGGCTTCCATGTCATCCATCTTAGATTCCATGCCAGCCTCCATGCCATCCATCTTAGCTTCCATGCCTTTCTTCAAACCGTCCATCTTCACTTCCACGCCATCCATCTTAGCTTCCATGCCTTTCTTCAAACCGTCCATCTTCACTTCCACGCATTTCTTCAAAACTTCCATTTCATTTTTTGTTGCTTTTTGCGAGAGTGAAATTTGTTGCACTTGCTCTTGTAATTTTGATAGATCATGTTGCAATTCTTTATCTTCATGAGTCATAGTAGAGCCTTCTGAAGGCTTAATGGGTGTTGAATTCTTTTTTGGGGCCATTTTAGAATCCAATATTGATATCTATTCTACAAGATGCCCTTGGAATCAATTCAACTTGATTCTTCAAACAAGACTTATGCAATTCGGGAAAAAAAATACACACCTTTTACTAGCTTTTAGGAGCTCGATATTGAAATTGAATTATCTCTATAGTTGAAAATCTTCGATATCTGAAATTCAGCCCTGTAGTAGATCTCTGAAGCTTCTTTCAAATGCCACAGGTCTGACCTGATTTGGATTCTTCAAGACAAAGTTGTGTCCAATCTCCCACAATGACCTAATTCTGGACTGGTTTAGTAGAGCGAACTTGTACGACTTGCCACGTGTCACTGTTTTGTCCTTTGTCTCTGAAATTGATAGCCCAGAAACTTCAG
Source organism: Pinus albicaulis (assembly GCA_034641835.2). Taxonomy (NCBI): domain Eukaryota; kingdom Viridiplantae; phylum Streptophyta; class Pinopsida; order Pinales; family Pinaceae; genus Pinus; species Pinus albicaulis. Next base: position 5,873 of record MU968372.1, read on the forward strand.
TCTGTGTAATTGCGACCACTTTTGACGGCACTCCAATCCAATCTTCAGAGAGAGAGTTATTAAACTTTTCCTACGATCACCTCTTTGAGATGAAATTCAGGAGCCTGAAAAAGCACTACCTTCCACAGATCATATCTCCAAAAATATTGCGAACCAAGCTCTGAAATTTTTATATGAATTTCCTCAGGATTTCATATTCGCACCATATGAATTTCAGATTCTGAACCTTCGTAGAAAAAAATTTATAGCGCAAATTCCATGATGACCTGTTTAGGAGCCTGAAACAATACCTGACTTCCACAGATCATATCTCCGAAATTATTTCGAACCAAACTCTGAAATTTTTATACAAGCTTCCTCAAGATTTTGGCTTCGCACCCTAAAAATTTCAGCTTCTGAAACTTCGTAGAAAAAAGTTATAGCGAAAATTCCACGATGACCTGTTTGGAGCAGCGAAACCCTAGAATCCAAAGCTCTGATACCAAATGTTGTGTAACCAGCTCCAAAAATAGAAGAAAAGAGATATCAACGCCTTAGAAATGAGCCACTTCGGGGGGGAAACCTCCAATACATTACATAAATGAACAATTCTTGGATGATACAATTTACAAAACCTCCTTTCTATATATAGGAGTCCATGGGGCCATAATGTAATCCTAGTGGGCCACAATGTAATCCTAGCCGACCTAAGCATAATAATTTAAGGGCACAATAATAACAAAATGGGGGTTACAAGGGTACAATAATAACAATAAGGGGTTTACACTAACAATAATAAGGGACTATACTAGTGATATAGGGACCTAACATTTCTAATTCCCTAAGTTAGGTAAGGGTCCTCATTAAAAAAATTAATTATTTAAATATCTCACACACCATATGAAATTTCTCTAAACGCTTTCTGGGTTTTGGAGGTCTTGTGTGTCTTAGCCCCTCCACAAAGTTTCAGGGCTAGAGCACACCCAATGCTACCTCAAAATATCAACACTCACTCTTAGCACGGAGTGTGCTCTAGCAATACATCCACACCATGTATCGCACGGCATGGGTCTATGTGCTGTTGATGCTTGGCCTGCTACCCTCCATCCATTGCGCTGCTACATTTTGTACTGCTGCCCATGTCACTACCACTGACACTGCTACATATGTACTGCAACTCCCTCTCAATTTGCTGCATCATGTTGCCCATAGCACTGCCACTGCTTACTGTTGCACAACAACTTAGTTGCTGAGAAGTAAGCAACTGAAGGACCCCTGCCCAATTATTGACAGACAAGTCGGGTTGCATCTCATCACTGAAGCTTCCTTGGCTACTGTTCTACGTTGTCCTCCTAAAGCTGCTACATCTCTATACTGCGTAAGCACTGCCTCTCTGCGTTGCTGAAGTCCCATCAGCCTCTGCACTGTGTTGCTCCCTCTACAGCACATCAGCACTTTGCTCTGCTTCACTGTGATCTTCTGCAAACACCTCTCCACTTGCTCCACTACCATCTTAAGGCTCTCGTAGCTCGTATGTGATCCAAGAGTTGGGCTACTCAAGGATCTTGCCTTCACTCTGTAGTTTCTCTACAGATCCATGTCGCCCCACTTCTGTGGTTCATGAGTGCACTCATGGCTACGTCATCATCACTCCCATTGTCCTTTGTTGTTGCTACCTTGGATTCAAAAGATCCTTTGTCCTTCTTCTTAGGACAATTGTTGGCAAAGTGTCCAAGTTCGCCACAATTAAAGCAGCGGACCTTGGATAGGTCCCTCTTCTTCTTCCCTTGCTGCCTTCATTCCTTTGATGCAAGGGCTACATCATCTTCCTCTTCTTTCTTCATCTCGATTGTTCCACTGCCGCTGCTTTGCCTCTTGGTAAATCTCTTGATTTCCTCCTGACGGAGGATTGCCCACATGTCTAACTAGGATGGTAACGCTGCCCTGCCCAATATGCTCTGGACAAACGTTTCCCATTCTTCGGTGACTGCATTCAAGGCAGTTCTCACCAAGAGCCCTTCATCTGAAGTTGCACCCATGGCAAACAGTTGATCCCGGATGGTCTGTAGTCTGAAGAGAAAGGGATCTATCTCTTCACACTTCTGCATCTGGAACAGCGGAATCTGATTCTCTACAAGCATTTTCCTTTGAACAAAGCTTCCCTGATACATTGTCTCCAAATCATTCCACATCTCATTTGTCGTGTTATTCCCGGCAATATGTGGCACGATGTGGTCTTTGACTCCATCCATGATCAAACGCTTAGCCCGTGCTTGATTTTCCTTGAATTTCTTCAGAGGATCTAGATTGGCAAGCACAGCTAGGACATTCTCTGCATGGTCCTTGATGTCGTACTCATCCAGGACTGTTAGGATCCTTGCCCTCCAGATGAAGAAGTTGGACACGTCGTCCAAGCTGTCTTGATCTCTCAGTCCATGAGAAGCCATCTAGCTCAAATCTGTCAGAACAGATACTCTTCTCCCTCTTTCTGTTGTAACACTCAACAGAAATATTGGATCTGGGTCTCTTGGCGATTAGAAACCCTCTAAAGTAGCTGCTACTTCCGACAAGTGATTTCCCTCCTGGAAATCTTCAGCCAAATACAACTGAACAGTTCTCTACGATCACCCTCTTGATCGAATCTCAGATTTGTTTGGCGCAGATATGCTAAGTAACTGTCCTCCTCTTGCTCTTTGTCAACTCAGCTAGGCACGATTCTACACCGTCAGAATCTCCACCACACCAGCAACTATTGAAAATCTGAAGCCTTGCTTCCGGATCTCGGCAATACTTCTCAGCAACGAAAAAAATAAAAATTAAATAAAATAAAAAAATAAAAAATAAAAATAAAAAAATTGGACTATGTCCCTTTGGCTGGCCTCTACATGAGCAGACTGGCTCAGCGTAGCGCACGCTGCTCCTGCCTCCCTTTGGAAGGCATTGCATTGTCTCTGCGTCACCCAGATGGGACTGCATCAGCCCCTGCGTAGCCTCTGTTGGGACTGCGTCTTCCTAATGCTATGCTTCCCTTTCTAGATCTCTGCTGCTTCAGCTACTTTCTGCAATAAAAATTTCTTCAGCCAATTTTGCTGGAGATTCAGCTTGATTTGCAATGCTCTGATACCATGTGAAAATTTCTTAACTAAGAAATCCTACTGTTAAATTTCGATTTACTTCTCCTACTTGATTAAACATACAAGTTATTAATCTGAATATTCATAATTAACATCGAAGTAAATACAATTACCAGCCTACACATACAGATCATTTAGTGAATAGCATGCTCACATGATAAAGCGACACATATTTTTTGGAAAAATGTCCCCGGAAAAACCCAATGCGCGAAAACCGGTGCAGCAGATATGAGGGTTTATTATTATTAAGCAGCAGTTTCTGAGTACATCTAGGGTGCCATAATCTCGACAAATCCAACAGAGAAAACCTCGACAATAAGAGAAAGTGTGAGATATATTTCACCCTCGACGGTCTCGGGCCGATACGGATGAGCAGCGAGTGAGCCCCGGTGGCTGCGTGCGACAGCTGCGTGGCTGCATAACTGGGCGAAGAAGCTGGCGTCACCCTAGCTGCGCATAGATACGCGCTCTCTCGAATCTCGGTTTCGGCCCTCACGACTCGAGCCCTTCTCTGAGCAAAATTCGGGACTTCTCCTCGAAGATATTTACAACCCTGCGTGGGCTTGAGTCACCCTCTACGAGGGAATCGTAACTCCCTACGATGGTACTACCTACATTGTGTCTCTATTGCCCTTGCTTTGCACTATACTCTTGGCTCTAGGATCAGATCATCCCCTTAGCCAATACTACCCCTCGCTGCAGAAAAATTTTCTGGAAATTCTTAGCAAACCAACCCTAGAATTCCAGCTCAGTCTCTCAGCTTTGCCTCCATGTGTGTGTGTCCAACTGACCCTCAAGCATTTCTCTTATACTTTTTCGTTGACATATCAACGGTCGTGATTTAATCTCTTATTGACGACTGAGATTAAAAGACTGCTTGATCCGCATCACTTAGAACATTTTATCACATGTGTTTAATTAATTCACTTTATTTTTTCTAATTCCCTAAGCTAGACTTAGGGTCCTCATTAAAAAATTAATTATTTTAATATATCACACATTAGATGAGATTTCTCCAAACGCTTTTTGGGTTTTGGAGGTCTTGTGTGTCTTAGCCCCTCCACAAAATTTGGTGGGACACACAGGTGCTACGTCAAAATCTCAACATATACGTCTTCTTCCCTTTGTTTTTATTTGCCTTATCAGTTTGTTGAGTTGCTTTTTTAGTTTGCGGCTAAAATTGCTTAAGACCCTTGTTTGGTTTATGACCATTCTTTTTAGGATGTTGCTTCTTAGGATTCTTTGGATATGGTTGTTGCTGGGTTGCTAAGGCTTTCTTAGAAGAATTTCTAGTATTAATAAGACCAAGGTGTAGGAGATTTTCTTGTTCTCTTAGCAAAGAATCACAAAAGGCATCAAAAGGGGGGGAGGGGGGGGGGGCTTGTAGGCTGTTCCTTGAGAAATGAGGGCTTCTCTAGTGGAATGGAAGGTGGAAACAAATACAGAGTATGCAGACCTAACTTAGTAAGAATGGAATAGATAAGACTACTATCTTCCTTTTTTATCTTACAATCTTCTAGGAGAAATCTAAGGGTCTTGAATTTGGACAAAAAAACTTCAATAGAAGAGAAATTATTGGGGTCCAAAGTAAGCAAATCATTTTCAAGTTGGTGGACTCTGATTTCATTTTGAATGCCAAAAAAAATATTTAGCTTTTTCATAGCTTCATCAAAGGAGTCAATTTCTTGGATATGAAATCTAATATCTTAAGAAATGGACTCACGTTTTATAATGGGTGACTTTTTATAATGGATGAGAAATATTATTACATAAAGTAACTTTAAAACATAAGTTACATGTGTTTTTTAAATAAAACCCTTTTAAAAAAAAGGTAACTTGCCAAAAAGCTTTTTAAGAAAAAGTAACTTGACAAAAAGCTTTTTAGGAAAAGAAGTTTGACAAAAAGACTTGAACCCAAGACTTCTATTCTCATAAAGTAACTTTACACCAAGTGAGCTAGTAAAAGGATTCTATAATTGTTTGAAAGAAGGAAGCATTTTTTTTTTGTTCTTTGAGTTGCATGCATTTTTCCTGCAAAAAACAACCGCACAAACAACAAAAAAATACAAGCCTTACGGCAAAACGTTAGATTTTCGGTTAGTCTGTCCAGCAACTATATATTTTTCTCGCTATTTCTGATTTCCTGAAATCGCACAAAGTCGCAGGGAAAGATCATACGTAGCAGGAAAATCATGTCCTTCTATTTCTAGTTTGCCAGATCGCACACAGCGCAGAGCAAAGAGAATACACAAAGAAGTGGGTATAGATCTGATAATAAAATAAGACTATAAACCGAAATTAACAAAGGGATAAATAAATATAACTGCAAAAAAATACTTGATACCTCCAGATCTAAAATGACATAACTTGGGCAACCTGAAACCTTTTTGCATGAAACAAACGGGGTTCCTTGCGGCACTCAGAGACTCGAACACAACGGAGTAGTTTTCCGACCACGAGTGGTCAAAAATAGTAGATACGGAAAAGGCAATCGCATGCGGTCAAACCATCTTCGGACTGTTAAGAGAGAGGGATGCGGCCCTCAAAATAGCTTTGATACCATGTAGGAATTTACAGGGTAAGTTCCTTACACCAAACACCAAAGGTCACCACTCACAAATATATCACAGATCGATACACTAGTATTTGACGTGATTAAAACCCTTGAAGAGGAAAATAGTCCACAACCTGAGCCAGCGCGGCCACTTCAGGCAATTTATTAATATAAAAAGAAAAATTACATAAGCTTCTCTCATAAACGGTTACTGGAAAAATGACCCTCCTTGCTCTTTAAATAGATATCATGAAACAATCGGGTGTTAAGCCATGGATCAAGTGTTGGTAATACCGAGGAGAGAGTGAACCATCAGATCACTACATATCGTGACCATCAGATTATAAGTTATAAATGTACATAGTAAAGAAACACACTTTACCTAACTCTACACTAGACCAAGTTATACTTAAACATTTCCTATTTGTCGAAATATCCTAACAAGCGATGTGCGACGAAGTAATATTGCTAGGAGCATATTCAAAGTTAGAGGGAGTGCTAATTTGGGATAGCATCGGATGTGCTCTAAGTCTCGGATTTTGTGGACAAGCTTAAACACATGTATTCCGGATAACCGAGATCGTTCGGGAAATTCCACCCACAAGATAGTTTTATTTGATAAATTAATTATTTTTAATGAGACCCTAAGTCTAAATGTAGGAAATTAAAATAATTAATGGGTATTAATCTAAACTGTGGGTGTAACTTCTAGAAGAAGACAAGGATCAAGTCAAAATGATCTTAGCCATTGATTAGCTTATAATCTGGGCGGTTGAATATCAACTAAAAGATTATTTAAGGAAGCTTGAGGGTCATTTGGAAAATACACCTGAGCAAATACTCAGTTGCCCAAGCAAATCGATTTTCTCAGTGGTTAAAGTTCAGCAAGAGAAATCGATTCAGAAGGAGAGTTGCAGGTGGAGAGGGCAGAGAGGGTATCAACATCAGTCATGAGTGCAAGGGCAGGTGACGCAGTGTAGAGAAGGGGCAGCAGAGGGGCAGCGCAGAGCAGTGACGCAGAACTACGCAGTCCACACGTAGTGTTGACGCAATGGTGATGCAGAAGGGCCTCTCAGAGATCAGATTCTCATCAGAAATTTGTGAGAAAATTTTCTCCAGTGTTATCACAGAGATTTCTCTTCACTGCTTTTGATTGCTATTTGTACAAGAAACTTTTGTTGAAGAATAATAAAGAAACCCTCATCTGTTGCATCGATTTTCCCACATTGGATTTTTCCAGGGACAAATGCCCAAAAATAATTGTGTAATTTTTGTGCTTGTATTTCTTTATATCTTGACTCGGTATTTTAATTGTGAAGGTTGCAGTAGAATTTATTTCAATATTTACTGAAGTAATTTTTGTAAATAACTTATTGCTGGAATAATAAGTAAATAATATCGCGTCCACCAGCACTTAGATTTCAATTTAAAAAATTCACCGAGGTGATGGCCATGGATAAAGGGTGGGGCTCATGTTTGGCTTTGTCCACGTGCTAAATTTGTATGTCCCAACCATCTTTTGCATTTGTGTTACGTTTCTGTTGACGGTGGCCAAGTGCTTAGAGAACTTCTTAGCTACACCAACCTCCCAAGGGCATCGTTCAGGCTCGACCCAAGGGGTGGACAAAGGGAGGAGAGGCTAACCCTATGTGGACCCGGTGGACGCATGGACTCGAATGGTAAAATATATGAATTGGGCTAAAATGAGTGGAAGGGAGTGATGTATATGGTGTCAGAAAGTGGGACCACGCAACCAAAATCGAGATTTCCCATGTAGTGCCAACCCTAAAGCAAATAGGTAGTAAAGGAGATTCCACGGGACTAGGCTACAAGGCTAACCACGAAATCGGGTAGTGGAGACAAGAGTACAAACCTAGACCAGTCTTTTCGCCAAATCCCCCCACCAATCCATGCCCAAAAGTGCCCATGACAAGTAAGGAAAATTACTCAACTATACTAATGAAAAGCCATACCTTCGAACATAGTTTTAAAAATCGGTCGGACGAAGCTCGGAATCGGCCCGTCAAGCAAGGGCCGGACACCCCGGTCGAACCAACTCGGTGGAAAAATCGGTTTGGAGGTCGGTTTGTGACCGGGCGGCCGAGTCGGTCACAAGCAGGAGCTGACTCGGCTTCGAGCACGAGCTAAAAATCGGTCGAGCCAATCCAAGCCGGTCGAACCCCCTCTTAAGCTAAAAAATGGACTTGAAAATGAATTTTATGTTGCTGTTAGGGTTTTATGCAAGGTTCTAACCCCTCCCCATCCTATTAAAGCTACCCAACCCATCTCATTTCCTCACATCTATCTCATTGCATTTGAGTGAGCATTTGTGAGGAATTTGTGAAGAGTTTTGGAGTTTGTTTTGGAGTAGCTTTGAGGAGTCTTTTGGGCAAACTTTGGAGCAGCAGTGAGGAGCTTATTGGGCAAGCTTTGGAGCAGCATTGAGGAGTTGGTTTGTTGGAGCTGCATTGAGGATGCTAGAGCCTAGACGTATTTTTTTTTTCCTTCTAAAATTTGTCTTTGCTTGTTTTATTTTTTTTGCAAATCTGAAAATGGAAAACATAGTATTTTGTGAAAGAAATGAAAATAGAATGAATAGTTTTTTTGTTGTTTTCATTTTCATATTTAAACCTTTTTTTTCCAAGTCAAAAACTCAGTCCAAAATGGCCCCTAGAATGAAAGATGCTGCTTGGGCATATGCTGAAATGGTTGATGATCAAATGCATTGCAAATTTTGTAAGAGAAAAATTAAGGGGGGTGGAGGGGGCATTCATAGACTGAAACTACATTTGGCTAGTCTTAGAGGCCAAATTACTCCATGTGAAGCACAAAACATTGGGGAAATTAGGAAGGAGTTGAAAGAACAATTTCAGAAGTTTGAGGAAGAGAAAATTAGGCAAAAAGAAATACAGGCTGAAATTGGGAGGAAGAGAAATCTACAACATATGATGGCTGCCAACCCAAGTTTTGATTATGAGGGTTCTTCATCTATCCCTTGCACTAATGCATCAAACCCCTTTCGCTATGTTCCTCCCTCTATGGAGTCTATTTCTGAAAAGGGTAAGGGTGCAATGAGAAATAAGGGTACTATCAAAAGTTTTTTCATGCCCTCTTCTCCCTCTGATAGTGCACATGGTCCTAGTCCTCCAAGTAGAGGTCAAGTGCAACCCACTTTAGATTTTCATTGGAAAAAAGAATGGAGAGACGTTGCTTGTGATTACATTGCTAGATAGTGGTATGATGCTGATATTCCCTTCAATGCTACTCGTTCACCATATTATGAACATATTTTTGATGCCATATATGTCTTTCTTTGAGACTTCAAGGCCTTGTTGTTGCATAGTTGTCTAGGCACCGCGACAATGACTCGGATCGAGCTGTCTGTATCCCCAATCTCTCTATCTAAGTTGTCTCCTTGCAAGCTAAGGGAGGTAGACCCTAACAGAAATGAAGGACAAGAATTGGTTGCAAATCAACCAATCTAGGAGACACAGCTAAAACACCAAATACTTTGAGAAGATTAACGAGATTTCCAAGATCAATTACATTAAAACCAGTGCCTTATGGAGTTAAAAGATCCCGTTATGCAATTAAAGTTAAGTATTAGATGTATAACTGCTGCTATGACCACAATGAAGTTCAATAGAAAGCACCGCAATCATTCATTAAGATACTGAAGCAAAGCTATCATGAAACGATCATTAAGTGTAAATGTCAGATGCTTTAAATATTTTCAAAATTATGATGTTTCAAATAACCCAGTTCGAAAATTAAAAATGCTTATATAGTCAAACTTAGGATGAAAAATTTAAGCTCGTTTGACTATAAGATTTTTTTTTTTTTTTTAAAAACAATTTTTTTTTTTTTTCTAAATCCTAAAATGAAAAATTAAAAATTAAAATCAAAACTAAAGCTAAAGAAAATGATTAAAAATTATAATCTAGAATTTAAAACTAACTAAAACTTAATGAATCATTAAAATCTAACACACTAAAACTAATGTCTACTTTAAAATCTAAAACTAAACAAAATCTAATCACAAATTAAAATTTCTAAATCTAACGTTAACCAGATTTTTTTTTAACTTTATTTTTTGATTTTTTTAAATCCTAAAAACTAAACAAAAAAAAATGAAATTCTAAACTAACTAATGTCTAAATTAAACTAAAATCAAATTTAAAATTTAAAACTAACTAAAACAAATCTAAAAAAATTTCGAATTTAAATCCTAACTAAACCTACGCTAAAGTCAGAACAATACAAATTAAATCTAAAACCTACGCTATCTAATCCAAAACAAAAATCGAATCCCCACCAAAAAATTTAACGCATATGTAAAGGGTTTAAACTTCACATGCTTTGTTTGAATGTGTGCGTTTTGTTTTATGTTCTGCAAGTCAACGAGCGAGGAGGCACGACGGTGTGAGGGATATGGATGCTGTGTGGAGAGGTTAAGGATTGGAAATCAACGCAAGCAGGAGCAGAGGACAGTCGACAGCTAAGGGAAGCTTGGACGGCGTAAGGGGAAACAGAAGTCGACCAGAAAATCGAACACGGGTTTCAATTTATTTTTTTTGTGTTTGTGCAAGTCAGATGCCAAGCACGACGGAGGAAGTGTGAGGACGCGGACAGAAATGAGAGACGGCAAGGAAGGATAGGTGACGGCAAGGGAGAGCGACAGCAGAATGGAGGCAGCGGATAAAGGGAGATGAAGATAAGGAAATGAGGCTCGGACAGGTAATAAAAAGGCTGAGCGGATGATGGAAAGGGTCAACGTTTTTTGCAAAAATCGATGGGAATGACAACCCTTTGCAATGAATAAACTCAGAACAAAACTTTCGTCCAGCAGATTTGACAATAAAATTTTCCTGTATAACCCAGATTTCAGAGTGCAGATTTAAGATGCACTAGAGATTTTGAAATTACGCCCAGATCTGGAAGCAAACCCTATCTTGAGGCCAGATCCAAAGAAATCGTTAAGAAGACACCCTGCAAACCTGCGCAAAACCAAACAAAACCAAAACTACATACAAATTTACAAAGCTAACATACAATCTGAGGCCCTTATGGCCAGATTTGAATCCATTTTAGCACAATTTTTTAGGAAATTTAAATTTTAAAAGAGAGGCACAAGCCCAAAAAAACCCTGCAAAACCACCAATTTCGTAAGATAGATTTGGAGTTTAACAAATAATGAGCTTTTCAGATTTACGTCATATGAGAGTCGGCTGGTCCAACCGAAGACTTCCCCAGATGTTCAAAACCTTTAAAAAAAATTTCCCTGCACACTTAGATCTGAACTTTAGATTGATATAAATTCAAGAAAATAACATGGGACCCTTCAGAAAAATCAAAATGTCATTTTATGAACCCAGAAAACTGCACAAGATACCTGTATACAGATTAATCCATGGAGGCCATCAACCATAAAATACCAAATAAAATAGCAGAGTTCACAGACAATGCACCACATAGATCTGGAAAAGGAACACCAAAATTTGTAACCCCAAAGTCTTTATGCTTTATTCATCAAAGAAAATTCACAAGAGCTTCCAAGACAAATGCACGATTCTAAGATCGAATGACTCAAGACTGACAAAGACCTCTTAATTTATAGGACAAAATCTCCAACAGCTAGTTTAGTTGATCCACGTCAAAATAATCTCGACCGTCGATAAGGTTTGATCATCTTTTAATCTGGACCGTCGAAATTATAAATTTGGGGGAAAAACGAATTTATCATTTAAATTCATTTTAATTAACTCAAAAATTCTATTTTTGAGTTAATTACCCCAAAATTTTGACTTTGACTTAACCACCTAGGCCCAAGGGTCCAAAATTTCTTAAAATTCTCAATTTTCCCTTGACCTGGGGCCTTTAAAAATTTATTTTTTAAGGACCAACGAATTTTGCCTTTGACGAATTTTATCTTCACCTAGGACCTAAAATTAATTAAATTTCTGGCTTAGGATTTTTAATTAATTTGACCAGAAATTTTAATTAATTGACTGAGAGGGGATTTTAATTATTTTTTCCAACCCTCTTTACATAAGATAAATACATTTAGACACATGAAGGGGGAATACCCATTCGTATAGACCCTCAAATAGATACCCAATTCTGCGACTCAAAACATGATCTAGTAGACCAAGTAGCTCAAACTACTTTTACAAAGACTCGATAGAAAACACTAGGACTCACTTAGCATGCTGATGACAAAATCCACCCTAGCTTTGGGGTGAGGCTGGAGGGAAAAACTCTGCCGATCACTTACGTGAATCAGTGAGACAAAAAACCTCCTAGGATAGAAGTCATCAACAATACACTAGGCTTACCTAGGTTGTTACATACATTGACGGTCTTACTTAGATCATTTACATCATAACATGCAGAATGGGTTTACATCATTTATAACAAAATGTCGTCTGCCGATGAAATCTGGATGACATGAGCCTCGAACATGATAAGTCCCATTTGAAAAATTGGGGGTGTACTGCTATGGGGTCGTTGACAAAGTGTGGTCAACATCTGGCTCTACTTGGGGACACGTTGCTTCATTGAAGGAATGTGAGAATCCAGAATCTGCATCCAAACAACACACAAAATTACATAAGTAGTGTCCATCCAAATATCATCATATAATATTAAGCACATGAAAAATAGAAGCTCTTCTTTTATTTATTATTCTACTTAACATGAAAAGTAAATCTCCTCTAATTGCAAAATGAAATGCTGAAATAACAAGGAGTAGGGTTAGAAATACAATACAGAGGATGCCCAATGGCATCAGATGTCATCTTTGAAGAACAACTTGAGCAGTTGGCCATTCGCAGGTAACTGAAGTGGTTCGCCTTCCAACGTGCTCAAGTGGAATGAGTTTGGTCCAGCAATGCCTCTGATAATATAAGGTCCCAGCCACAAACTGTCAAATTTCTTGTGTTTTCCGGGCTTTTCATTTTTTCTGTCCCAAAGTAATACCATGTCTCCAACCTGCAAAGATCTAGATCGAGATGATTTATCAAAGCTTTTCTTAATGTTAAATTGATTCTTACACATATTATCTAAAGCCTTCCTATGAGTTTCATCCAACTCCACGATCTGATCAATTCTATTTTGAACAACATCTTTATCAATGGAAAAATGTTGAAGGAGTTGGTAAGCTAGCAATTTAAGGTGAATAGGCAAAGTTACATCCAAGCCATAAACTAATTCAAAAGGACTTTTACTAGTAGCTTTCTTTTTAGTAATTCTATCTGCCCACAAAGCATACTTGATTTTGTTGTCCCAAGATCGCTTATTATCTCCTACTATCTTCTTGATAATGGTTATAAGATTTTTATTACTTGATTCAGCTAAGCCATTACCCTGAGGATAGTAATTAGATGAATGAGATAAAGTAATGCCATACTTAAAACAAAAAGATGAAAATTCAAGAGAACTAAAAGCCTTGGCATTATCAGTAGTGATCTTGGTAGGGACACCAAATCTAGTAATGATTTGATTTTCAATAAAGTCCATAATGACCTTTTCATTGGCATTCTTAGCAGGAATGGCTTCAACCCATTTAGTAAAATAATCAGTCGCAGTTAAGATCCAGGAGTAGCCATTGCTAGAATTTTCATGGAATTTCCCGATGAAATCCAGACCCCAATGTTGAAAAGGTGCCTCAACAACCACGGGTTGTAGGGGCAGGGCAGCTAGCTTCTGCTTCCCAGTGAAAATTTGACAGGCTTGGCAACTTCTAACAAATTTATGAACATCTGAAAAAATCGAAGGCCAAAAATAACCAGCTCTCAGAATTTTGTGGGCGGTAGTTCTAGCAGCATAATGACCACCACAAAATCCTGAATGAAACTCAGAAATCAACTTTTTAGACTCAACTTCATCAACACACCTAAGTATTATCCCCTCAGGATTTCTCCATCCAAGGCCATCCTTCATGAGGCAATACTTAGTGGCTTTTAATCTAAGAGCCCTTCTTCTATGAGCAACTAAATGGTCAGGACATGTAAGATTTAACAAATAATAAATAATGTCCTTATACCATTCATGCTCTCCTAACCTTTGCAGCTCAGGTGAAGATGCATCATTAAGACAGATCAAACCAAGCGCCTTTTCATTACCCTCAGTCAACATCTCAGCCAAGCCTTGACCTTTGACTAACTTAGTGGGTCTAATCTCTAGATCATACTCTTGAATTTTAGTAACCCACCTAGCACGAGTCCCTAAGCAATCAGTTTGAGTTAAGATATCTTTAATTGCGGAATGCGGGACAAAAGCAATAATTTTAGAATAACCCACATAAGTCCTAAAATGCTTAAGAGACTTAACCAAAGCATAGGCTTGCTTTTCCATAGTAGTATACTTTAATTCAGAATTTTGAAGCGCTCTACTCATGAAAGCAATAGGTTGTTCGTGACCTTCCTTATTCTTTTGTAACAAGACACCAGCAATAGTATCTTCAAAAGCGAAAGAGAAAATCATAAAATCCTTTGAGTAATCAGGACTCGCCAAAACAGGAGCTTGAGCAATAGCACCCTTAATCCCTTGAAAAGCCTTTTTACCATCTTCTTTCCATAAAAAATTTACATCTTTTTTAAGAAGACTTTGAATAGGCTTAGCTATTTCTGCGTAATTTGGAATAAATCTTCTAAGAAAATTAGTTTTTCCTAGAAAAGACTGAAGGGATTTAAGATTATGAGGTAGAGGAATCTTTTGGATTGCCTCAACTCTTTTAGGATCAATCTTGATCCCATCTTTGGAGATGATGTGACCAAGTAATTTTCCTTCAGTTACTCCAAAAACAGATTTAGCCGGATTCAAGGAAATCCCAAACTCTCTTCATCTATCAAAAACCTGCCTAAGATGACCTATGTGAGTAATACCATCTTTAGAAAAAACAATAAGATTATTCTGATTAATTTCAATAATTTTTCCAATTAAACCTTTAAAAGCATAATCCATAGCCCTTTGAAAAGTAGCCCCAGCATTAGTCAAACCAAAAGGCATTCTAATGTATTCGAAAGTACCCCATGGTGTGGTGAATGTAGTTTTGTGACGATCTTCTTTTTTAACCCAAACTTGATTGTATCCAGAAAAACCATCTAGCAATGACATCATTCCTGAACTTGTTACTCTTTGCAACATAGTCTCCATGTTGGGCAAAGGGTAATTATCCTTTTTACATGCTAGATTAAGGTTTCTAAAATCAACACAAAGTCTAATGGCACCATTCTTCTTCCTAACAATCACCAAGTTGGAACACCATGTTGAATGTCTAGTTTGAGCAATGATTCCAGCTGCGAGCATTTTCGAAAGCTCTTTCTGAACCAAAGGGGCTAACTTAGGATTTATTTGCCTAAGCTTTTGACAAAAAGGTTTAGCATTCTCATCTTTCAAAGGGATAATATGTTGCATGACATCTTCCCTATATCCTTTTAACTCATCATATGAAAATGCTAAAACATCCCTGTACTCATGAAGTAAATTTGTCAATTGTTTCTTTTCTTCTTCACTAGTACCTTTACCGATTTTAACAATCTTCAGATCCTTAGAAGTACCAAGATTTACTTCAATGAATTCACCTGGATCCCTTCTTTGTGGCATCATGCCGATCAAAGTGTTGTTCTAAAGCAACAATATTCCAAGGAGTAGGATTTACAATATCATCATGATCCTCAGATCCATCCTCCTTAGAACTTATCCGAAAATCTTCAAACTCATCCAAATTATTAAGAAAACAAATAGCCTGTTTTTCATCATCAAAAACTTGCCAATGTTCTGCATTATCCGGGATTGACGGTCTAAAAATAATTTCCATTTTTATCTTTTCCTTAATTAATTCATCAGATAATTGTAAACTAGAAGCAGCCACAGCAAGCTCATCTGCTAAGGCATTCTTTTCCCTTGGGAGAACTCCAAGGTTAATAGCATCAAAGTGTTCCATAACATCCCATACAACATTTCGATAATTCCTCAACCTCTGATTCTTACATGTGAATTTGTTCTTAACTTGCATGATAACCAGATCAGAGTCTCCCTTGATACTAAGCAACTTAATTCTTAAAGCCTTTGCCAATTCAAAACCCAACAACAAAGCCTCATACTCAACCACATTATTGGTTGCATCAAACTCAAGTCTATAGGCAAACTTTAAAACACTACCAAGGGGAGATTTCAAAACAATTCCAGCACCCTTACCATACCTAGATGCTACACCATCAAAATGCATGTATCAAACCTGATCATTTAAGTCCTCAAATTTCTCATCAACCTTGTCATCTAAGGGAACCGTGAAATTAGACATAATAGCATAATTCCCCATGTCAGGTTGTTCCTTAATTATTTCATTATGAGGTCTTTTAGGATCTTCTACATGGAATCTTCTTTCAGGGTCTCTATTAAGCTTCACAAACCCTTCACCTCTAGGGGAAGGAATCATAGCATAAGACCAGTTCATCTGAATACTTCCTCCTAGATCAGAGGCCCACTTTCTAGATAATAACATACCCCAAGCATCCGGAACATCAACTACAACTATGTCCATAACAATCATGATGTCAGGGTACACTGATAAATGAACTTGTAAATCCTTGATTAACCCATGAACTTCAATTTTCTTAGAATCCATGGCACATATGTTGTAGTATGGTCTAGAAACTCTTAAATTAAGTTGTTCCATGACCCTCTTAGTCATGACACAAGCTGAAGCACCAGAATCCAGCATACAATTATTCAATTTATAACCATTAACCATCAAAGTAACAAAAAATGGCTGATGATCTTTGTTATCTGATTCCATTTTTTGCAAATATATAGGGGCATCTTGATAAGACACTTCAGGAGTTTCATTTTGAGTAACATTAACATGTGAAGCTCCAAGAACATCTAAAACTTTAGCTCTCTGATTAGGAAACTTTATTGCCTCAGTAAAAGGTACCAAGATCTTAGCATTTTTCAACCATGCACCCAAATCAATATCCAAACCAGGACTAGGATTAAAAATTCGAGGGGGATTTTGATTATGACCTTGCTCTTTATCCCTTCTTTGATAAGTTAATCCTTTGTCCTTAGCAATTTCCAAAACTTGATCAGGAGAAGGCTTTTCACCAAATAATTTAATCATCAAATCATTCTCATAATCAAAATTATTGATACTATGCGAAGATGTGAAAGGCCTAATGTCTTGACTATTTTCTTTAACTTCCATCCAATCTTCCATAGACAAAGAGAACTCCTTACCAACAACATTTATCTGATTACTTGCCCCAAACATTCTATTATTTATGACTCTTTCAACAATGGGACAAGTAACCTCTTCATGAAGAGCATCACAAACTCTACAATAAGGAAGAGCTTCATCAACTAGATTAGCAGATTCAAGCGGAATCGGAGGTCTCTGCTCACTCAACTGACCTTTTTTCTGCCAAGTATTATTTCCTCGATTATTATTATTATGATTCCTAGGTTGGGAATTCTGCGTTTGAGCCCTTTCCATTTGAACCAACCTAGACTGTAAAGTGCTTATTTCCTTAGCATGTTCAGAGATTAATTTTGCTTGATTAAGCTCCATGCTTTCAAGCTTTTGCATTAACTTTTTCATAGGGTCATCATCATCTTCTAGAGGTTCTTTACCTTTAGGTCCTTTTAACTTAGTTGCAGCCCTATCAAAACCAGGAATTTCAGACTTCCCAAATGCCCTTTTATCTTTTTCAAGCTCTTCAGCTAAAGATTGACAAGCCTTATAATTTGCAGTTTTAGCCCACCTTAACTCATATGAAGTATCAGAATTAAAAGCATCAATGTAAAAATTCAGAAGAGATCCATCAGGAGGTTTATGAGTTTGAGATATTTCTCTAAGGATACCATTAAATCTCCTATTAAATTCTTCAGTCGTTTCATTTTCTTTCTTTTTTATGGTACTGATCTCTCTTACCAAATGCCTATCTTCTCTTTTATCACCATACTTTTCCTTAAAGGCAACTACAATTGATTCAAAAGTATCAAATGAATTATCAGGTTTTTCCGTAAACCATTCAGCAACATCCTCACCAAAAGTAAGAACAAAAGTTTTCATCTTTACATCCTCGAAATTATTATTTGCAACTGCAAATCTATTCCACCAGTTAGTGAAAGCAAACAAATGAGACTTGACACTAACTGCTTCATTTCCTTGAAAAGAAGGTAATTTATCCATTTGAGGGACATCATGGGGATAACCCTGAATATTAGCAAAATTACACGGGGTAAAAACATCCATGATATCGTGTTTAGGTGGATCACAAAAAAGAGAATGGATATCAGAGAGAGCTTCCTAGCCAAGATTATCAAGAAGTGTACGAGAAGAGAGCTTGTGTAATCGGACTCTAAAAACCCTTTCAGGATCTGGAGTAGGATTAATCAAGCTACTTGGATGCCTTCTCATATAAGTTCTTGTGGAAGATGAAGCCAATGGAGTCGCCACTAGGACAGGAAGCTAACCCAAATACCTGAGATGAAAGATGAATAAAGAGATGAATGTCGTAAAGCCAAAGTCCAATAAATTGGTCCCCGACAATGACGCCAAAAAATGTTGTCGCACGGATTGTCTAGACACCGCGACAACGGCTCAGATCGGGGGTTGTCACCTTTATCTCCAATCTCTCTATCTAAGCTGTCTCCTTGCAAGCTAAGGGAGGTAGACCCTAACAAACCAACAACAAGATATTGTTGCCTC
>JAXQQM020086861.1:0-29931 GCA_034641835.2 Pinus albicaulis
AGTTCATCAAGACATATTCTATCAAGCACAACTTCATCAAGTAGGTTGCCAACATCTTCATCAAGTAGGTTGCCAACATCTTCATCAAGTGGGTTGCCATCAAGGACAACACTCAACATCATATTGCCAACAATCATCATATGGCATCCAATCAATCCAATGGCCCACCTCATAAAGGAACAAATGTTTTACTGTAGTGGCCATACCATCTCCCATGCTCCTATTAGAACATGTAATGCAAAAAGTGTGGGAATCCTCTTCCCCAAAGGACACATCCAACCCATGTGTCTCTCTCCCAATCATGCTCCCAATACAGTTAAGAACAATATCAGAAAATGAAATCATGATCAACATCAACATGAAGGAAATACTGAAGGTTTCATGTGGTGCAGGAAGGTACCAACAGTCTCCCAAGTAGTTACAGCGCAGTTTTCCAAACTACTGCTTCAGAAAATTACATGGAAAGTTGTTTCTTGATACATGGTTAATTATGCATGTCATCATATTTACTAATGAATAGTAAATGGCTAGGTACATCAACTGAACATACATACAATGATAAAACACTTGCCCAAGGCCACATAAGAGATGGTTGTCTCCATCATATAATTTGGCCCAATGTTGACCATGGAGCAAAATGAAAAGCTTGCCCGCTTGTGGAGCAATGCACTGCATAGAAATGGTAAGAGTATGAAAATATTGTGTTAGATAATCAATAAATGCAAAAAAAAATTTCTCACCATGTACTGGAAGTAAGATGGTACTTGAATCCATGAATAAGTCCTCCATAGGGGTTAGGCATACTCCCATGAAGAGAAATGAATCGTGTGCTGCATGAAGCTCCTTCCTCTTATGCTTGGAAATCCAAACCAAGAAGAACATATCACAATAGTAGATGTCTCCATCCATTACTACATCTTTCTCACCTCCTCCTTGTCCATCAAGTGCATCAAGAGTGAAGTGATCCTAGGGACCTCTGTTGAGCCTCAAATTTGTGCTTTCCTTCACCTCATTTTACCTCCTTTTTCCCTTGTCCATTTCCATTTTAAACCCAATTGATCAATAAAAATAGTTAAAATTACTTCTAGAATGGTTTACATAACTGACTTGTTGAATTTTGTGATTGTTGCCATTGTTAAGCATTTTGACCGGAACTAGCTGCAGAATGCAGGCATTCTGTAGCTAACCGGCGATTCTGCAACTACCTTTATGTTTGAGCATGTTCCAGGTGGCCTCTTGAGGAAAAACGCATATGGGCATGATCCACGTCGTGCCTACATGGTGTGTTGCTCGTCATGGAAGAGGAAATGAATTATGGGTACGGTTATGCACGTGGGAACACATTTGTGAAGGAAGACTCCTACTAGGACTGTCTCAGTCCAGGTGTCTTTTCTCCTTCACGCAGCCACCTCAAGGACTCCTAAAATGATTTGGATAAGGAAAGACATCATTCCTAAATTATTGTAATTATTGTTACTTGCATTTACTTTAAAAACTCTTGAGTAGGCCGAGAGCTTAGTTAGAAATTTTGTATTAGATTTGTTGCTAGATTTTGTGTAAACTCTGTGTTACGTCTTTGAAGACACAGAGCATTATGTTCAAACTATTGCATCGTTAATGGAGCAGACAAAATTATCTTGAAGGCGTGATTTCATTTGGAGTTGAATGCCGTCAAGTGGTAGAGGGCCCCTGCCCCTTGAACGGATTTCTTTTGCGTAAACTAGATAAGTTTTTCCTAGCTGTCTTTACGTTCCGCATATTGAATTAGTAGTTGTTTTGTTTTATATACTGTAGTCGTACTCATTCTAGTTCTTCCATAAGAAGACACTCTTCCAACAGACTAAAATGATGAATGTTTAAATGACTATGGTATTGTAGGATAGGAGTTAAATTTGTATTTGTTTTTAACTAGTTACTGTAGTCATATTCGTTCCAATTCTTCCACAAGAAGACACTTTGCCAATAAATTAAAATGATGAATGTTTAATTACTATGGTACTGTAGGATAGGAGTTGTATTTGTTTTTAACTAGCTACTGTAGTCATATTCGTTCCAGTTCTTCCACAAGAAGACACTTTGCCAATAAATTAAAATGATGAATGTTTAATGACTATGGTACTGTAGGATAGGAGTTGTATTTGTTTTTAACTAAATACTGTAGTTATATTCATTCCAGTTCTTTCACAAGAAGACATTCTTCCAACAGATCATAATAATGAATGATGAATAGCTATAGTATCATAGGAATTAGTTGTAGTTTTCAGTCTTCACTATCATAGTTGCACTTGTCCTAATCACTCTTCCACAAGAAGAAATTCTTCCAAGACATCCTTAAGAAGTTCAAGATATGACTGTGATGTGACAACTTAGTTTCATTTGCTTTCAGTTCATTTGCTTTCAATTGCATACAAGTCCACAGTCCAAATTGTTCTACCTCTTCCACAAGAAGGAACTCTTCCAAAATATCACTCATGATGAACAAACCGATTGTGTAACTTCATAGGATAGTGCATGTTAATTAGAATGCTCCAGAGTTTCATTTTGCATTTAATTCATGTCCAGCTACTTCGTTTCAAAGTTTGATGATGACTTATGATTTAACATTGTTCTAGTTTAGAAGCATCTTAAGCTCATGTTTAAATCAATTCATTGCACTTACATCTCATAGTCACATTGTCACCCTTTGCACAGTAAATCACTTTAGTTGATAGGATTCATAAGACAACCTTCATTATTTACAAATATCTTTTTGTTCTGAAAACCATCAATGATCCATAACCTTAGGAACAGAAGATAACATCATTATAAGGTCTGAAATATCTCTGCAAATTCCTCACCATAAACAGAGCTCTTCCTCAACAGAACCACCTTGAAAAGAAACCAATAGCTCTTTGAGTATAGGCTCTATGACATTCAAATTGAAATTGCAGAATAGAACTAGGAATTAGTCATGGAATAGATGAGCTTAGAATAGAATGTTGCATCATGATTAGTGTCTAACTATCTAGTTAGAAAACTTGCATATTTAGTGATCATTTCTCAAAGTCTAGTTTGTGTCATTTGTCATCATTAAGCTCTTGTTTCTATTCAGTCATAGTTTAGATGTTGCTTCGGTGTTTTTGATTACATTTGCCATTCCATACATTAGGCTCAACTGTGTTCTTGACCACCAATTTCTTTTCATTAGTTTTCTAGGCATTTTCATTGTAAACATAAAACTTCAAAAGACCAAAAACATCATAAATCAACATAAAAGACCAAAACATCAGAAAACACTACACACAACGCACTAGGAAACAAGCACCTAGGTACATATGGTACATTTCACTTCAGCAGTTTACAAATCCTGGTTGACAATTAAATGAACTCGGTTTAAGAGACTAGATTGAGGCACAACACACCCCATCAATAAGTCCATGCTCTAAAGTGACAGCACTATTGGCCTATGCAAATAGGCTCTTGTCAATACATAGCTCCCTCCTTTGACATGCTTCTTGTCAAAGAGATTTCCGATAATGCTGCTACATACAAGAAGTTTCTCCCAAAGTGGAAGTACTTCCAGATCATTCAAGGCTAAGGAGTAGCCTCTTTGCACCATGATAGTGCCATATCCTACTCCTGCAACATCATGCAACGTGTGAAAGAAAATCTGCCCTTGCTCTCCCAAGAACATCCAAAGCAACATAAGTTTTTTCTGCCTCCTCATACCTCCATCATACAAATCATGTGGTGAATACATAATGATCATATCATCATAATGTATCCACACTACTTGCTGCCCAATGATGCAAGTATCCTGCCAAGTTCTTTCCTCCCACATACCCTTAGAAAAAGGGCATGTCTCATGATGTCCAAACTCTCTCAAGAGTAGCCAATACAGCTTTGCCTCTTGCTGCACTATTTCATAAATTTGCAAGTGGCTCACCAACCTCTTGCTCTCCACCCACATCCACTCAACCACTTGTGGATGTCTCCTACCATTTTCCATCTTGGTACTCCTCCAATGAGGGCTACCATCCTCCCAAATCAGTCTTCTCTCCTTGCATTCCATGGGATGTTGAAATGTAACTCCTTGGAGACTTTCTAGAAAATATCTCTCCTCAATGATCATCTTGAATCCATAAAGATTGAAGAGTGATGAAGTCAAATTCCCCTCATACTGTTGAAAAACCTTGCACTCCATGATATGTTGGAGTGCACCTCCAATGATATCTCTCCATGAGACCTTCTTCTCATCAATGGCCCTCCAAAACCAATAAGTTTTTGGATCTGTTGTAAGTAGAAGTCTCTCTTTGAGTTGGGGAATTCTCATCGAGAAAGGGTCACCTAGAAAGGATAAATTATTTCTCATCTCAAGATGTCTATCATCTATCACTTCTTCCTCTATTGCTTCATGAATGAAGCTGCAATCTGATTGCTCCCATAAGGAATGGGTCCTCTTTTCTTCACTACTGCTTTTGTACAGTGCAGTGCAATCTTGTTGCTCTAATTCAACAACATACAATGATGTATATCCCTCTAAAATATTTGTTGAAGTGATAATAACTGGAGACTTAATAATACCTTGGTGAAATTTGGAAGCATCTTGTATGGCTGTAAGGGATTCTTCTTATATGAAAATTTGGAAGCATCTTCTGTCTCGAATTTGGAATACTACACATGCTCAGGTCTGCAGTTATCATGATCATTTTAGGTATGTATGAGTCATCATTGCCTCTGATCTCTCTTCATCAAACTTCAAAAAATTTCCTAATTCCTAGTAATTCCTCATTTTTCATACCTTCTTGCATAATATTGAGCTCTATAGAGCTATTTTACTCGCTTCTTTCAAAGTTGTGGTTTAGTTTTCAAAGGTTTTCATTGAGCATCATCAAGCAAGGCCAAAATTCATCAGTTTCAAGCTGAAGCCGTGAAGATATCGCAACCCATGGCAGAGAAAAGAAGGACAAACAAGGGTGGCCAATGCCTGAGATATGAACCCACAGACATGAATTTGATCAATGAAGACCCAACAGCAGTGGAAGTCTTCAGAAGGACAGGTTGCCTACAGTTTTGTGAGAAATTACAAGGCTGCCATACACAAGTTTCTAAAGAGTTTTCTTTGAATTTCAGTGGAACAACCACCAAAGTGGGAATGCTCAATCTGTCCATCATAACAGAGATTATTTCAATTTCTATAGGGATTCCAAGAGGATAGGAGAAGTGGTTCAAAGGTTTCAAGTTTAATATGGAACAGTGAAAATAATTCATGAAGCCTGAAAATAGTGAAATGGATCTCACCAATGCTGGTCCAAGGAGCTACATAAAAGACAACTATTCAAAATTATTGCTCATCATCCAAAATTACTTTACTTGTGAATGGAGATACCACAAAGTATACTCATATTATTTCAAATTACTTCTGCACTTTATTCGTAAGATTTCCCTTGATCTTCCTTTCTATTTGCATAGAAGTTTGTCAAAAATGGCAGATAAGGTCCAAGAAAAGTCTGAAGGGAGTGAGACTTCATTATTTCATCATGGTTTAATGAAGATGTTGGTATTAGATGAACTCCAAAGGTTAGGCAGAGATTGGTCATCATTTTTGTTTGTTAGTGGTTTTGAGTTGGATGCTCTTACTCCCTTAAGAACTCCTAAACCTAGGAAAATTCCATCACCATTAGCAACAAAGCAGAGTGAACCATTGATAGCAGAACCAGGTGAACTTGCAAGAGTAGAACCAAGTGAGCCAATTATGATGGAGACAGAGCAATTGCAGAGTTTTGACACACCAAATATCCCACATGCAAAACAAAAGTCAAAAGTGGTAAAACCTGCAAAACAAAAATAAGATGTGAGTAAACAAGAAACAAAAAGGAGGACAAGGAGCCAAACAGTGGCCTTAGAAGAGAAAAAAATGGTTGTAGAAGATAGAGCAGTAGCTAAAGGAAATATTGAAGATATCTTACATGCCATTGACATAGAAGAAACTCCTATAGTCTAGGCCGAGGACATAGAGGAAGGTGGACATAAGTTAAAAAAGGCTAAATCTGCAAAGAAATTAGAATTTGAGGGAGAAGATGCAGGTTTCATGTTCCAAGCAAGAAAGCCTATGACAAGGCATGCTAGGAAGCTATTAGAGAGTAGTAAAGAGTTTCAACCACCTACTGACATAGTTCAACCACCATAGGAGATCATTGACCTTTCATCACCTATAGAGAAAGATAAAATTTTCAAAACAAAGAAAGGAAAAGAGAAGGTGATGGAAAAAAGAGAGTTACAACCCCTTAAAGAAAAATTGAAATTGGCCAATCATGAAATTGCTGATATGAAAAGAGAAGCAAGGAAACACAGTGTAGAGAAGATCCAGTTTGAAAAGATGAAGGCAATTTGGGAAGAACAAGTTGACACTGTTTCCAAGACTTTGGATAACACACAACAACTTATCAAGTGGACCATTCCAGCAAGGAAATAGGCCAAACATATCAGGAGGATGAACACGCATTTGAAAGCCATCAAGAGAAGGTTGAAATATTAGGTTAAGGACCTCCAGGAGCAATTTGAACTGATTCATGAAGAGTTATAGAAAAAAGGCCTTAAAATGACAATGCTTGAAGAACCAATAGCTCAACCAATCATAAATGAGGAAGAAATGCCTCAAGGATCATAAGGTGCACTGGTTTATGGATTTTAAGGCTAATGAAATGTTAGAGACAAGGTTTTGGCACTTATAGGGTTCATTTTTCAAACTACGCAAAAATCTGGATTTTCAACACTTTTCAACTGTTTTGTAGCGTGCCTGGGCTTGAAGGACAACAAAACGCTACGAAACTACTGTAGATGTTCTTTTTCCTTTTTGAACTAGTTTTGAGAGTTACTAGAAGGTGAGATTTGTGTGGGAGATGTGTCTAAGGATGATGAAGACCATGCCAAAGGAAGGAATAAAAAATATTGAGGGTAAATGGTATTTTTGCAGCACTACGAAAGTACGCTACGAAACTTCCTTACTTTCATAGCGTATTGTGTTGGAGCTCTTTTAACAGTTTTTGAAGCATTTTCAAATAGCTAGATATTATCTAAGAGTTAAAGAACCATGAAAAGCAGTTATTCAGTAATGAAAGACCACGAAATGAAGATAAATTAGCAGCCAAAGCATTCATGGAAGAAGAAGATCAGTTTGCCTAAAAAACATGATTTTGTTTCCAGTTTTATAGGAGGTTAAATTAAGTGGTCATGGAATGATGAGCCCCATCATCCCTATTTGAACATGTGGAAGCATACATGTTAAAGTTGTAATTTCTTTAGAGGATAAGGTTGTTAAATGTAATAATGAGCAGTTTGAGTCCTAGTAGGATAAGGGCTGTCAAGTAGGATAGCCGTCATTTTGTCATTAAGTAGATGTTTTATGGTTATGCAAGGTGTCATTAGGCAAAAATTCGATGAATCTAGCTAGGAGGCAGATCATCTCATGACGTAACAAGTATATTAAAGGCAATAGAGTCGAATTTGTCAAGGCTTGGAGATTTTTTGGCAAAGACAACTTTATGTAATTTGACGGTTTCAACAATACAAAGATTTGTTACTTGACCAACTTGAGATTCTGATTAAGTTTTTAGTGCCTACCTATCTTATCTAAATCTTTTATGTATCTCATTTGTAGTGGTTTTCATTTCTAATACTCAGAATTCATTCATGTAATGATATGACTTCCTTTATAGATGAATTGACTATGTATTTTCATGTTTCATGTGTGTGTGTACTACTGCTAAAAACTCTTACCTGCCTCAGCTTCCATGTCAAGTAAGCTCACTACTGAAACACTGAAAGAGTTGACTCCATAAACCCAATGTTTACATATTGATACTATTTTCAACCTACACTCATCATAAACAATTTGTTTTCCAAATAGAATTAACCATCTAAACACATCTTTATTCAATATCATTAAGCCTTTGAGAGAGCCCTCGTATCAAATATGCTGCTAAGCTTTAGTCAAAGATTGGTTTGAAACAGCTACATGATATTGATTGATTAGCAAAATTTTATCAAAGTAATTTTGTGATAACCTCCTACAACCTGAAAAGTTGCCTCTATTTGTTAGTGTCCGTGGTTGGCAAATTGGTAGACCAAATGCACGGGGTAACATCAGAAACCGGTCTTTGGATGCTTAGGACCTAGCCTTCCTGGACTGAGAGGGTGTTAGCTCCCCATAATTTGCTAGATTGATTGAGATACAAATGGACAGGGTAACATCAAACCAAGATTTGGAATCCAAGGACCTAGCCTTCCTGGATTCGGAGAGGGATCTCTCTAATAGGTGCAAATATGTGAACTTGTTTGTTGATTAGGGTTGATTTTAGGCTAGATGTTAACTGCAAGGTATTTTGATTGTTTTTGGTTGGGTATGATGCTCATATGGATTTAGATAGAAAACATGGAAGATTGTCAATTCATTGGGCAATGGAGTCTAACAAGGTCATGATGAGTTCATCAATGGTTTCAAGAGCATTTACAGGGAAATTTTAACTTAGTTGGTAGGTCTTTGAGGTTGTGGTGGATGATGAGATGAACATTAAACTTGAGAATAAAATCTAGTGAAGGGCAGAACTGAATCCTTAATAACTTTTTAGACTAAGGGAGTTAGAAAATCATAAGCATGGAAAGAGAATCAAAGGCATAAGTGAAACCTAATCCTTTTGATTTCAAACTGAACACAGATGATTATCCAAGACAAACATTCAAATGAAATTATAGAAAGGCAAGAAACTTATTTAACTTTCATAGATTTCATTATCAAGAGCAGAAAAACATTTAAGATGCACAAGTATTTATAACCATAGAAGAAGAGAAAAATCTGAACATCTAAAGTTACAACTGTGAAGGTTCTTTGAAACAAATTCAGCTAAGTAAAGGCAAAGAGCATGATTCAAACAAACTTCATTGACAAACCTAGGCAAAGCTACTTTAAAGAGGATTTTCCAAGGACAGAGTATTTCAGTGACCAAAATATGCAGGGCTAGCCATAAATCATACTTGACACTAACTGATCTAAACCATTCAATAAATGAACAAGCTAAGAACTTCCTAGAGAGAAAGAGATGGATTCCCTAATATATCTCAACAAAAGAAAACATTAAGGCAGTGAAGGACAAACAGAAGTAAGGTGCCATTAGGAAACATTTCTTAATCTAATTTTTTTGTCCTACTGCAACATAGCAAGATGGAAAACATAATGAAAAACTAGAAAACATAAACATAAGAAACACTTCACCATCAACCAAGCTTATGGATCCTGCAAACAGTCTCTCTCCATCAACAAGCAAACCAGGGCATGCATGAGCTCCAAGACATCAAATTTCCATAAAAAACTCCAAGAGACTATGTATTTGATTCAGCATAACTCATCAAAATCCAACTGATACATAAGAGCCTCATGCTCTATTTATGGAGCAAATGAGGAGGTGGAAACCCTAAGAGACTTCCAGAAACCCTAATTTAGCCATAAATGTCATAAATGTGCTTAATGACCATGCAAGGCCCAAGACACATAAGAGATAAGAAAATAAATGAAAAAAATCAAAACATAACTCCCAAATCAAATCAGGAGTGTTTTGTCCAAAAAAAACATTAAAAAACCAATTTTTCATTAATCAGTGTCTTTTGTTGACTTTTTGGCCTATGTCAGTCTATTTGCGTAGCGCCACTTTTGCAGAAAATAGGCTGTTTTGCAACTAGCTTTTGAACCACTTACCGATGTTAGATTTGGCTCCGTGATAGCTCGCTGGAAATCTTAAAGAGTCTAATTTCAAAAACTGCTTGTGGTTTCTTGATCTAGTCCCTCTAACCCTGTAAAAAAATGCAAAACCTCTAGCCTATCATTTGCGCAGCGCCAGGCCCAAAACAGGGGCAGAAAGGTGTTTTTTGACCTTTTGAGGGGTCAAAACAACTCCAAATGCTTTGAAATGTTTTGTGGATGATGTGCAGGTCATAAAAAATCCAAAAATTTCAAGCTTTCCTTCAGAGGATGCCCCAAATTTTTGCGTAGCACCAGTGGCGCTACGCAAAGTAGGCCAAAATTTCACAAAAAACAAAATCTTCTTCAAATTTCCTCAAAATTGGTGTGGACCCTCCTCAGATGTTTCTAGACAGTTGTTGAGAAGCCTCAGCCAAAATTCCAAGGCTTTCATGCTCATTTGGTCTTTTTAGGTTTTTTATCTCAAGGAGGCTTCTTTGAGTTTGGCATTTGCAAGCCTTCTCTTCCTTGCGTAATGTTTGGTCATCTTCTTTTGGAGGACAAGGCCTCTTTTGATCTTCTTGAAGTAATTGTGTTCATTTTTATAGTACTGAATGACGCGCTGTGCTCTTTCAAAATCTTCCTCCCATTCTTTGATCTGTGCATCTTTTTCTAGGAGCATCATTTTAGTGGTCATCTCCTCATCCTGCTCATCACTGTCTAGATCAATGAATTTAGGCCCTTGGGTAGTTTTCTTCAGCCTCTTACTCCTCCTTACCTTTTCTTGCTGCTCATTCCTTTCTATATTTTTCTTGCCTTTGTCCACTCCTTTGATGGCTTGAGAAGAGATGCCTCCTTGCCTTTTTGAGGCAGAAAACACATCTCTTTATCCTCTGTAGTATGTGCATATGTGAGGGGTGGTGATGGAAGTTTTGACCATGTTTTCATCATTGCTTTGACCCTCCTCTTGGCTTTGTTTTTTACTGAGGTTTTCTACTTGTTCATTTTATGCATTATCACTTTGAGTTTCTTGATCCTCAAAAAACTGACTAGCGTCATGACAATCTTGACAGCTGTCAAGACCTTCATGAACATTTCCTTGGCTGCCTTGTACATCATGTTGACTATCTTATTCATCCTGCTCACTGCCTTGTGTTTTATCACTGTTTTCCCCATCACTCCCCATATCCTCCCCCTCTTCTTCATGTATTTCTGTATTGGTATCACTGACTTCTTCTCCCTCACTCTAATCACCATGTGATTCTTGATGTCCACTTCCTGCTTCACTTGATGCATCAAGAGAAGGAGAGGAAGAGATGTGTACCTGTGGTGAGGGTACTTGTGCAGATGAGGAAGCAGATTTGTTTGAAGAGGATGTTGTGGTTTAGAAAAGAACTCATGGATTATGAAAGAATCCCTAGGTACACTCTGTTGTTTGAGCTGATGTTCAACCACCATCTTGATCAGGGAATGGTGGAACAAGCTAGATATTTTTTGGAGAAAATTCCTCCTTTGAACAACATAACTCATTTTCACAATACTCCTATAGAGATAGTAGGGTAGGTCAAGTGCCTTAACCCTTGTAAAATGCATAAGGAGTCTAAGATGATAGGTATAAAGCCTGGATTATCTCCCCTCATGGGTGAAATACCTCATGATAGCCAACATCAAAGATGAATATCTATGTTTGAGATGTGAAAAAGGAAAAACAGTGATACTGCCCTGTCTATACCTCCTTTTGAGAAATGGAAAAAACAAATCTCTTTCCAACTTAATATTCTTGAACCATTTCTCACCCACTGAGGGGATATTGGTGGCCTTAGATATGGACACTGTTGAAATCTCAAATTTAATCCCTGCAAGGTCTGAATATTTGTTTTGAAAATTAAGGATGAGGGGCCTTGTAAGCTCGGGATTACTCTTCACCTTTTTGACCCTCTCACATAACTGAAAACATCTTATGTTTTGGAAGCATGAAAATATCCTAGGAGAGGATGTGATAGCCACTGTATTATAGGGTTCTAACCTCTTAACTTTCCCTCCCCTGTGCTTTGATTTTGGAGGTCTTCGATTGCCTTGACTATCACCGCTGTTTTCCATCTCTGACATGGTGATGGGGGGGGGGGAGGGGGGAGCACTGATTTGGAATTTTTGATTCCTTTTGAGTGTTTTTTGCAACTCAAGGTTTCTAATCACAAATGTAGCAATCAGCCTTAATTTCCTCCCCCACACTTTCTGCTATTTTAATTTTAGTTTAAAAGGGTCACTTCTTTCCTTGTCTTTGACCTAGGGTTTCACCCTCCTGGGTTATTACTTTAACCATTTGAAACAATTTTTTTTTTGTAAATTTGACTTGGTTATTTGCAAAGAAAAACCACTTACCACTTTTCTTTAAACTTGGAGGCACCCTTGAAGACAAATTTGTGCAGTTGTGGATCTTTCTGGATTGTTTGACACCTCCCATAACTTTGCGCGATTAGAATTTGGCTGGGCTGCTGCCCACTGCGCAACACCGGGTGTAATATTCCTATTTTAA
Organism: Pinus albicaulis; assembly: GCA_034641835.2. Taxonomy (NCBI): domain Eukaryota; kingdom Viridiplantae; phylum Streptophyta; class Pinopsida; order Pinales; family Pinaceae; genus Pinus; species Pinus albicaulis. The sequence continues at coordinate 12,249 of JAXQQM020086861.1, forward strand.
TAGGAATATTCATTTCATTTTGTTTTCTTTGCTCAAAGAATAATTATGTAAATGAGGGTCAAAAACTCCTAATAAAAAGAATAAATACATGCCCAATGTGAACAAAGGTAAATCTGGGCCACTTTAATAAACACACTTGAGTGTGAAAAGAACAAATCCACTTGACTGGGTCAATCTTGACCATATCAACAGCGGAGTATTGGAGGAGTGCTCATCAATAAGGCACAACACAATTCTAGAAGGAGGTCTCTTGTGTGAAAGGGATAAGTTGATAAAGGTGGTTTAGGGTTTTGGCAAGCTCTAATCTTATAAAAGGAAGAGGAAGGCAACATTTGGAGGTTGTTCATGATATGATTTCTGAATTGTTGTATGTTTAGACAAACAGCTTTCTTGGCTGCTTAGCCTAGATTGCACTAGGATTTCCTGTTTAGGAGTTCCATCTGTTCCCATTAAGGAGCTCTTGGGAGACCTTGTATTTCTTGTCTAGTATCTGGTTGGAGACCAAGCTTCTACTTCCAACTAAAACATAGATCCAGTGAGGGTTTGCTTGCTTTTGTAAGCTGCAGCAAGTGGAACTCTAGATATGCTCAGATCTAGCTTGTATTGGAGCCTCTTCTCAGTGATTGTGTCTTTTAACCTCCTGGAAGAGTGCATCCACTGTTAGAGATTCAGTTTTTGATCTTGGCATCAGGCCATACTGTTCTCTATCCTTTAATACGCAGTTCCTTGAAGAGACTACATCCTTTTTGGTAGGAAAAGTTGCAGTGGGGTTTTTGTATTAGCTTGGAGGAAATATCTCTCGTGAAAGGGACCCTTCCCTTCACTGTGGTGAACCATGGATTGGCCAAAAAATCCATGTTCATTTCAGATCTAATCTACTTTGTATCATATTCTTTAGAAATTTCTAAATATTACTACAGATCTGTGGCTTAGATCTCAGATCTACTCATTGATATCCATGTTTTGTTGAGATCCCTAAGGGGAGTGTAAAGATGAGACTCTTTGGCATATGGATCTGTAATAGATCTATATTTTAATGTAAGTATCTACCCTAGATCTTAAATATAATGAAATAATTCTTCAGCCCTCTGAAAATTACGTTGTCAAGTTCTTCAGTCTTAATACATGGTGCAACACCTCTATTTTGAGGGTTTATTCATGTTAAATCTCTGTTTTTCTCTTGTATATTGTTTGATCCATATAATAGATCCAATTTACTGATTTTAATACCCTATTACAGTTAAAACCTTAATAAAATCACGCTGTCTATGCTTCAGTAATTTCTGCATACTCTAGGTCATGGGAAATCAACATTTTTAAGCCATTTCGGGAGTGGGGGAACTGTTTAACTTAGCTAGATTTATTTTTTTAAGCTGAAATTTTGTATGGGAGTCCCTCATGACCTGAAATAATATATCCAACCGTCAATTTCCTCTATTTTTACGCATAATTCTGAAAATAACCATTTTTGGGCTTAAATCACTACTTTTCCCCACTTTGGGTTGAAGGGATAGATCACTTTCCTTGCTGCTGTATATTTTACTGTTATTATATGGTTTATTAACATATAACATGCATTATTAGCCTAATAATACTCTAATACAGTGTTTATATATTGTTGTAGTCCCTCATTGGACATTTATCAAGCCATACTAGGTGTGGGAGGCTTGTTTGCCTCACCTAGTTTGTTTGGTTTCGAATCTCCTCTTGGAATTGGGTCTTAGATTATCATATATAAGGAATTCAAGGGATGATATTGGTTTGTGAAGCACACATCCCTGAAAATATTTTTTTTCAGGCCTGTTTTGTTGAGCAGTCCCTTTTGGGATATTACAGTGGTATCAAAGCAAGATCTTTAGCTCAGCCTGTCAGCTTCAAGCCAAACTACTATAAATAAAAGAGCAAGTTCATAATGATGGAGAGGATGATATTACTCTCATCAGTTTTCAGATCTAAGAAGATCCTCTCGAAAGAGGTTGAACAGAAGAAAAAAAAAAGCTATAGTGAGACCTCTAGAAGGTTTCAAGAGGAAGAAGAAGAAGGACCATGAACTTCCTATTCTCATAGAGGGAGTGAAGAGAAATAAGAGCACTTATAATATGAGATTCGAAGTAGGTACTTGACAGAGTACAAGTGTCGCTCTAGATCCTTCAAGGAGACTCTAACTTTTCCTCAATTCATCCAGATGAAGGAAGAGAAGAGACCTTGCAGTAAAATGGGGATCAAGAGATTTGAGGAAGAGAAGTCCCCACTATCTCTTGAGGAGATTTGCATCAGCAACTTCTTCAGGAGGAGGAAGAGAGGAGATGTGCCAAAGGGAGGATCTACAAATCCAATTCCACCTATGGATACCATTGAGGAGGATGTGAACTTGTTTGATACCTTGCCAAGGGCAAGATCCTCATGGGATGAAGAGTCTTCTCAAAAAGAAGACATGAAGATTCCTCTTTCAATGGTAGACCAATATCTAAGGTCTCCTATTGATGATGAGGCACTTTCCACCATTGGAGAAGAGGCTAGAGGTGACAGCGTAGTCATGACAAAGGCATCTCTAGCATTTCATGAAGGAGAAGAAGAAGCAGCTGCTCCAAGAAGAGAATCTCTTGCATTCTTGCAAGGAGTTTCAAAGAGTATCACATACAGAAATTATTGCACAATCCATGAGCAACATTTTCCATCATTATCAGAGGGTGGGATCCTGAATATTTCAAAAGATGAAGAGGAGGGAAAGCTTCATTGGGAAAGAAACATTCACCCCTATTTATTTCAAAAGAGTGATGTACTAAGAAGGCATGAAGATCTATGCAAGGAAATCCAAGACACGTCAGTCCATACATCTTTCTATTATGATCTATGCCTTGATGTATCCTTATTTGGAGGAAGCCCTCTAGGGTAACTCCTTGATGGAAAGAGAAAAGTGTTCTCTCAACCTTGTACAGTGATCCAATTGGCCAAGAGAGGAACTATCACAGTGCTGGAGACTTTGGGTAAGAAGCATGCTTATGCAAAGCACATTTTACTTTATGATTGCATGCATTATTTTGCTTTACATGGGTAGGCCATGACTCCTAAAAGGTGTGTCTTATCACATAAGCTTCATGGCCAACTATGGGCCAGGACTATTTCCAAATATGGCCACTCCCTTGATAGGCTAAGGGAGGTCTTGCAGCATGATGGGTGCTTCCCCAAAGCACCAAATATACATTTCACCTTCAGCCATGGTTGAATGATAAGGGCAACAAGTAAGTGGCATGTAAACCACTTACCACATCTAGATCTAAAGCAAGGAGGAGATGACCTGTGCTGGTTTCTATTGGGTGAGTGTGGGTACCACCCAAGGTTTTTGATTTTCTTGTCTCATGCCTTGAGTCTCATTGATAGGATGCATAAGAAGGAGGCATGGTTGTTATGGCTGTTAAGAAGAGAGTTTGGACATCATATGTCAAATCTTATGTCCATATATTTTCCTTTGTTTGAGATATATCTCAAGAGCTCACATGTATGTATGCTTGAGATGTATTTCATGTATGTGCAATGTTTTTGGAGGGAGGATAACTTCCCCATGATGTATAAGGGATTTGGTTTGTGCTTGGTTGATGAGACAACTTACATGTCCATCACTGTGTTATTTCTCCATGATCTGTATTTTGATAATGCAAGGAGGAAGCAAGAGTCATTGTTGCTATGTCTATTATTGAGAAAGTATGGGCACCCCATGATGAATTCCATGTCCATACATTTGCTTATACCTATAATGGATGTACATGTATTTCTGTTTAGAATGAATATCATAATCATGTATGTATTTTGGGTTGGGGGAGAATGTAACCTTCTCATGAGTTGGTATGAGGGAGCTTGTTTATATCATGATAATGATGATGCTCTAATCTTTGTTGGGAACATGAGAGGAGGGATGACACATTGGTTGAGTGTCCTTTGGGAATGAAATATCCCATATTCATTCATGCTTCAAGAGGAGGATAGAACATTGTGTGGCTGCTATATTATATCATTTTCTTACTTATGCTAGAAGCCATATGTTGGGCTTATGTCATTGGAAGAAGTCTCTCACTTGGGAAAATTTGCAGCAAGACATGTGTTGTTTGAATCATATTCAGCCAACACCTATTACCCTCTACTATTTCCAAGCTTTGAAGAAGCTTTTTGCAGCAAGAAGGTGGTGGGATGGCCACTTATTGTACTATGATTTGAGGCAGCAACATGAAGGATAATGCTGGTGTCAAGGGAGGGACTATTGTCACTGTCCAATATATCATGTGACACTTAGTCCATGTTTCTTTTGGAGCACATATGGTGAAGATACTCTATTCACTATATGCATGAAAGATTGGGAAAAAAGGCTCACTATGATCCATGAAGGGAATCATGAAGTCCCAAGTTTCTTTTGGCTTCATGAGGACTATATTGTTGTAGCCTAGGATCATCAACTCCATATGTATCATAAATGGAGGGAGAGATAGCGTGAGTTGAGTATTCTTATCTCTCATTTCTAGCCATGGAGCCCCTACACATTTCATATGGTGGGGATTGGTGACTATTTCTTTGAGCTATCAAGGATGGCTCACTTTGTTTGTATGATAGCAGGGATATTGGAGTTTCTCATGAGGGTTGAAGTGCCCAATATTCACCATCTCTCATATCTTTAAGAGACCAATGGACAACATATGATTCTTTTATGTATCTCCCATTACCTCATAATGACAGCTATTTGGTTCATCCACCAAAGGCAGAATTACATTCTTTGGAGGAGACAACCCCATTGGAGATTTTGCAAAGTCCTTGTGAGTTGCTCGAGGACAAGCAAAATTTTGGAGGGGAGGACTGTAATATTCCTATTTTAAAAGGAATATTCAATTTTATTTTGTTTTCTTTGCTAAGAGAATAATTATGTAAAGGAGGGTTAAAACCCCTAATAAAAGAATAAATACATGCCCAATGTGAACAGAGGTAAAATTAGGGTTGTCTTGATAAAATCCACTTGTGTGTGAAACAGGATTGAGCCATTTGACGGGGTCAACAAGACCAAATCACAACATAGTCTAGATGCATTGAACCTCCTGTAGGATCAACGTAGTTCTAGAAGGAGGTCCTCCATGTGAAAAAGGTTAAATGAATGAATGTGGTTTAGGGTTTTGGAAAGCTCTAATCTTATAAAAGGAAGGGAAGGAAACATGTTGAGGGGTTCATGATTTGATTTCCAAATTTCTTTTTTTTAGACAAACAAATTTCTTGGTTGCTTAGCCTACATTGCATTGGGATTTCCTGTTTAGGAGTTCCATCTCTTCCCATTGAGGAGATCTTGGGAGAGCTTGTATTGCTTAGTTCACTATCAGGTTGGACACCAAGCTACTACTTCCAAATGCAAGGTAGATCCAGTGATGTTTTGCTTACTTTTGTAAGCTGCAATAAGTGGAAATCTAGATCTGTTCAGATCTAGCTTGTATTGGAGCCTCTTCTCAGTGAGTGTGTCTTTTAACCTCCTGAAAGAGTGCATCCATTGTTGGAGCTTCAATTTTTTATCTTGGCATTAGGCCAAAGTATTCTGCATCACCATTAGCACAGTTCCTTTAAGAGACTGCATCCTTTCTGCTGGCAGAGTGCAGTGGGGTTTGAGTAGCAGCTTGAGGGAAAGATCTCTAGTGAAAGGGACCCTTCCCTTCACTATTGTGATCGATGGATTGGACAACCAATACATGTCCATCTCAGATATGATCTGCTATGTATCATATGCTTCAGAAATTTTTGAAGATCACTGCAGATCTGTGGCTTAGATCTTAGATCTATTCATTGATATCCATCTTTTGTTGAGATCCCCAAGGGGAGTGTAAATAAGAGCCTCTTTGGCATGTAGATCTCTAATAGATCTATATTTTTATGTAAATATCTGCCCTAGATCTGAGATATAATGAAATACTGCTTCATCCCTCTAAAAATTATGCTGTCAAGTTCTTCAGTCTTAATACATGGTGCAACACCTCTATTTTGAGGGTTTATTCATGTTATATCTCTGTTTTTCTCTTGTATATTGTTTGATCCATATCCTAGATCCAATTTATTTATTTTAAAATCCTATTACAGTTAACACCTTCAGAAAATCACGTTTTCTGTGCTTCATTAATTTCTTCATACTCTAGGTCATGGGAAATCAACATTTTTAAGCCATTCTGAGAGTGGGGGAACTTTTTAACTTAGCTATAGAGATTTTTTTAATCTGAAATTTGGAATGGGAGTACCTCATGACGTAAGATAACAGATCCAACCGTCACTTTCCTCTGTTTTTACACATTTTTCTGAAAATAATCATTTTAGGGCTTAAATCACTACTTTTCCCCATTTTGGGTTGAAGGGATAGATCAATTTCCTTTTGGATGTATATGTTACTGTTATTAGAGGGTTTATTAAGATACACCATGCATTATTAGCCTGATACTACTCTAATACAATGTTTATATATTGCTACAGTCCCTCATTGGACATTTATCAAGCCATACTAGGTGTCGAAGGCTTGTTTGCCTCACCTAGTTTGTTTGGTTTCGAATATATTCTTGGAATTGGGTCTTAGACTATCAGATTTAAGGAATTCAAGGTATGATCTTGGTTTCTAAAGCACACATCCATGAAAAATTCATTTTTCAGGCCTGTTTTGCTGAGCAGTTCCTTTTTGGATATTACATAGAGGAAGTTGGACAAAAGTTAAAAAAGGATAAATTTACAAAGAAATTAGAATTTGAGTGAGAAGATGTAGGTTTTATGTTCCAAGAAAGAAATACTATGACAAGGCATGCTAGGAAGCTATTAGAGAGCAATAAAGAAGTTCAACCACCTATTGACACAGTTCAGCCACCACAAGAGATCATTGACCTTTCATCACCCGTAGAGAAAGATATAGTTATCAAATCAAAGAAAGGAAAAGAGAAGGTGATGGAAAAAACATAATTACAAATCCTTGAAGAGAAATTGAAATTGGACAATCATGAAATTGTTGTTATGAAAAGAGAAGCAGGGAAAAACAATGTAGAGAAGATTCAGTTTGAAAGATGAAGATAATTTGGGAAGAACAGGTTGACACTGTTTCCAAGACTTTGGATAATACACAGCAGCTTATCAAATGGACCATTCCACTAAGGAAAGAGGCCAAACATGTCAGGAGGATGAACACACATTTGAAATCCACCAATAGAAGGTCGAAATATCAGGTTAAGGACCTCAAGGAGCAACTTGAACTAATTCATGAGGAGTTATAGAAAAAAGGCCTTAAAATGATAGTGTTTGAAGAGCCAATAGCTCAACCCATCATAAGTGAGGAAGAAATGTCTCAAGGATCATAAGGTGAGATGGTTTATGGTTTTTAAGGCTAATAGCATGTTAGAAACAAGGTTTTTCCAGTTATGAGGTTTATTTTAAAATTACACAAAAATCTGGAATTTCAGTACTTTTCTGTAGTTTCGTAGCATGCCTAGGCTTGAAGGACAACAAAACGATACGAAACTACTGTAGTTTTTCTTTTTCCTTTTTGAACCAGTTTTGGGAGCTTTTAGAAGGTGAAATTTGCATGGGAGATGTTTCTAAGGATGACGATGACCATACCAAAGGAAAGAATCAAAAAAATTGAGGGTGAATGGCATTTTAGCAGCACTACAAATGTACGCTACGAAACTACCTTACTTTCATAGCGTACTGTGTCAGAGATTTTTTAAGAAAATTTTTGGGCATCTATGGATACTTGAGTATTATCCAAATGTTATAGGATCATGAAAATAGTTATTAAACACTTAAATACCATGAAATGAAGATAAATTAGCAACCAAAGAATTCGTGGAAGAAGAAGACTAGTTTTCCTAAAAAACACGGTTTCGTTTCCAATTTTAGAGGAGTTCATTCAAGAGGTCATGTAGTGATGAGTGCCATCACTCCAATTCAAACATGTGAAAGCATACTTTTCAAAGATGCAATTTCTTTAGAAGATAAGGTTGTTAAATGTAATAATAAACAGTTTGAATCCTATTAGGAAAAGGACTATCAAGTAAGATAGATGTCATTTTGTCACTAAATAGATGTTTTATGGTTATGCAAGCTGTCATCAAGAAACAATTTGATGAATCTAGAAAGGAGGTAGATCATTTCATAATGTAACAAGTCTATTAAAGGACATAGAGTCTAATTTGTCAAGGGTTGGATACTTTTTGGCAAAACTACAACTTTATGTAATTTGACTGTTTCAGTAATACAGAGACTTGTTTCTTGACCAACCTGAGATTCTAATTGAGTTTTTAGTGCCTGTATATCTTATCTATATCTCTTATGTGTATCACTTGTAGTGGATTTTATCTATAATACTCAGAATTCATTCATGTAATGCTCTTAGTTCCTTTATATATGAATTGACTATGTATTTTCTTGTTTCATGTGTGTGTGTACTACTGCTAAAAACTCTTACCTGCCTCAGCTTCCATGTCAAGTGAACTCACTACTGAATCACTGAAAGTGTTGACTCCATAAGCCCAATGTTTGCATACTGATACTATTTTCAACCTACACTTGTCATAAAAAAGTTGTTTTCCAAGCAGAATTAGCCATTTAAATAAAAATTTATTTAATATCATTAACCCTTCGAGAGTGCCCTCTCAGATTGAAGAGGCTAAGCTTCAGTCACAAGATTGGTTTCAAACAGTTAGATGAGATTGTCTGATTAATAACTTATCAGGTGCAATTTTTTGATAACATTTTGGTGCATCTGTTGGGATTTGAAGATTATACTTTCCTGAAATTTTGAAGCTAAACTTCTGAAGGTAGTAGGAGTTCAGGAAGTTGACTGAGGCTACATCTACCTTGGTGACTACATTAAAAATTCATATGATCAAACGTGGCTTTGAGAAGGAGATACACGAGAAGTAATCTTGACCCAGATCCACCTACCACTGTGGACATCCAAACACCTTCTCTAGAGGTAGACAAGGCATTTCTGCAATATCAGGTATTCCATTATAGACAAAATCCTTGTCCTATGAATTTTTAAGAAGTCCAGAAGACAAAATATTTGATGATAAAATTCAAGGAGTCTTGTTTAAGTCTAAAAGTGAAAAATAATTAACGAAAATTGTCTCAGACCTACATAGAAGAGGTATTGATACTTAAGCCTTATTCGCACAAAACGATAAAGAAGTGTTTTGGGAAGTAGTCACTTCTGAGTTGATGTTGGAAAGATAATCTTTGGATAGGTTGAAGGATCTTGACCCTTTTGAAATTTTGTTGAAAAGTAAAACTAGTTTTCCTCTTCCTGATTGGAATTCAATTATCACTGGACAAAAACGACCAAACAACCTTCCTCCTAATAGTTCCTCTTCCTTTGCTACTATTGTCCCTAAAAGTATCAAAGTCCCATTCATCATGGCAGGAAATTGTTACAGGTTAAATAACCTCCTCATCAGCTCAGAGGAGAAGATAAGTATGGAAGGAATAAAGAGGCCTAAACTAAACCTACTTATGCCAAGGTAATGCGCCCCTATAACAGCAAAAGTGCGTTATAACGCACCTGATCCATGAAAAGGTCACATTAGTGGCTAGGGCAATGCTCTATTTAGCCTAGAGGGTAGTGTTACCCATGTTTTGAGTTTGAAACAAGAAAACCCGTGGAGAATGATTTGAAACTCCAACTTTTTCTCATAGAAAGTCAGTGCAAAATAGAAACTGCAAGGCACTAATCTTTTATTGGGTATTGCGAAAAACAACTAGACTCTCAAGAAAGGCAAAAGCATGGAAAGTTGAGGAAAAATCTTTGTTTTTCTATTTAGAACTGGTAGAAGGAGAAAGGCAAGGTTTTCTCTCTCCATCTCCTATAAAATGGAGCTGTAGGCTCTTGGTCCAGGGTCAAAGGTTTTTTGAATAAATGTGAAGCAGAGCATTTATTGTTGTAGTGTGAAGGTCAAATATCAAATAGGTTCATTGAGAACTTGTTGATTAAGACATCACCACATTCAGAGGAAGAGAAAGAGAGACTAGAAGACTGAAGAGGGCTTGGTACAACCGATGGTTGTAATCCTCCTTTTTATAAATCAATAGAACTGTATTTGTCTTGTCCATTCAATGCATCAATATTGTTATTGTTCCTCAATTACTTATATAGCATGAGAAGAATGGCTTAGACATGCATTGTTTAATATTTATGATATGTTAACTTAATTGATAGGAAATGTATATTGTGGCAGAGATTACATGGGTGTTATGATTGAAAATAGGGTCGAGATTTGGAGCTGGTGAAGGAGGAGCTCTGCTTTGCTACTTAGTGCTCTCCAAAAAGACTTCAAGATATGGAAAGAGGTAATCTTCCATATTATTCCATCAAGTTTTTTAATTTGATATGAATATATATGCATCTTCTTTGTGAACTATATAGCTAATCTTACTGTCTACCTCGGGCACCGAAAAGCCCCGAGAGGGATATTCAAAAACCAACAACCCAAGAATTTTACCCTATAGCAGAATTGGCGACTCTGTTGGGGAGTTTAACCCCAATTTTCCAGATTATTTATTTTATTCCTCCTTCTTTCTTCTGTTCACATATCCTTCTGACTAGCTTTTATGCCTAGTAGACATTTCAATAGCTCACAGAGTTCAATCCTGTACCATTTTGTCCATCTGAAGAACTTTACCCTGGCTAGCGTTGCCTTTGTTACTATTCCAGAGTGTTATAACGTGGCCTAGCTTTGATTACAGTGCGTTAGTATCTCCATTAATGTGGTCTTTGCTCAGAACTAGTGCGTTACTCAACCAAAAAATTGCTATTTACCCCTGTGTTGTGTTCCTTTTGGTTGTAGAGTTTTTTGTCATCAGAACCATTCCTTGATTGAATCCCTATGCTTTTTTACCAACTGGAATTGCTATTTGTTTGTTCTTGTTTGAAAATTTAGTGTCGAATACATTTTCTTTTTAGAAGAATTTTTTTTTTAGTTTTTCTGCATCTAGCTGGATTAATTCTGAAAATTTCAGTTAAACAACTGTTAAGATGAGATAAATAGATGTCTGAATTTTTAAAGTTGAACTGTGTTATTTTAATGTTTGCTGCATGGATGTTGAAAAGAAACCTTTCTTTGTAGAAATACTCTTCATCGAATTGAACATTTAGAGCATATTTTTGCATGTTTTTTTGAGTGAGAGTCTCGTCACATTTCATACGTCCACTCCCCCTCCGCAAGACTAATAATCAAGTACACTAAGAATAAAGCGATAATAAAATAAATCACATAAAGTTTTCTGAGCTCACACCAATAGTAGTTCAAGATAGGATCTTGGGTTAGGAAAAGTGAGAAAATCACCCAATATCTAAAAACCTTAGACTAGAGTCATTAACGAGCGAAATCCTACTACACTCATATTATCGAGACCACTCCTTTACTGGAGCTAAGTGTGAGAAAACACTTGGGTGCACAAGAAGGTAGCCCACCTTTGACTGCATCTGGTGGGAATTTTATATAGTGGGGTTTCCTTCGGGGATGTCAAAACTAGATCGGGGATCTATTTATTCTGCCCATATAGTATGCTATCCTAGACCATGACCCCCCTGATGATGTCTATGATTTTAGGTATCTTTAGTGGCCATACTTTTTAGGGACTTACACAAGGTGACTGGGATGGGCTGTCCTAGTACCTGAAATAGACGAACCTACTATGTCTTCTGTCTTTAGGAGGGTACTCGTCTTCACGAGAGTACTTACACCTATCGTTTGAGGTTCAAGCAAAGCTCTAGAGTAACCGTAACTATAATTTTGACCAAAACTCTATGTGTACTATTGTCATACTGGGTTTCATCTCTAGCAAATAGTAGTACTCAGATAGGGCACCCCATTCTGGCTGCTTGCTGATTGATTTTAGAGAGTCCTTTTTTCTTTTTTCTTTTTTTAGGTGTGTGGTTACTGTCATTGAGACTTTATAATACATCACAATTTATTAAAATTTGTTAAAAATAAATAGGTCACTGTGGCATCATCCGATCCATGCCGTCTATCTCGACGACAACAAGGTCTACCTCCTCTTACTCCTGAGGAAGAATTGAACCTTGGTGAACCCGTGCTTTCTGCAGAAGAGCAGTCTCCATTGACGAACCCTGATTTTCACATAGCCTCATATCATACGAAATTTCCAGAGGACCCTTTCACGGAAGGTTTCATACCTCGTTACTATCCTCCACTCACTGATCCATTGGAAACCATGATAATTCAAATTCCACCATGCCAAGACATGTCTTCAGCCGCACAAACATCTATTTCGCAACTAGCATCCACAGGGTCAATACCAATGGCAACCATCTTAGGTTCACCACCATCCTCCCCGCTAGTTGTCAGTTCTATGCCATTACTTGGTAACCCCAGTAGTCAACTTATGCCTAGTCCCAACCCTATAGTCATCAAAACTATGAGTAGCTCACTGAGTCCTTCGGGATCTACTCCTACCGTGACCACGTCGGGACCTACGATTTCTCCTCCCACGAGTGGGACTACTTCGGTTCCTTTTAGCAACCCTTTCGTTTGGAACCCTTTACTGAGTTCAAACCCCTTGGCCTCCATACCAGGGGATAGTGTTACCAGCACACAAATAACAGGGAACATTTCACTACCCCTGCAATCATTAGGAAAAACCAGACAACCTATTGTTAACACTATTCCATTAAGTGGTTTAAATATCGGTGTAGAGTCTATGCCATTGTTGAAATATGAAAGTAGTAGCATGCCTCCGGGCAGCTCTATTTCGTCCACATGGGCCAACCCACCTCAACCTCCATCTGGACTAGGGGGCACTTTTATGCTGGGGGCAACCAACTGTTCACCCCACAATACAATATGCCCTATGGGCAACAACCATATATCCCTACACCTCCACCCATAGGAAATTTTTATCAAAGTACCACTTATCCTCCTGGTAACACATTGATGGGTGGAACTTATGGTCTAAATAGTCAACCGAACCTTCCTTGGCTAGATTCGGGAGCAAACCTGCAATTGCCATTTTTGGTAGCTCTAGACATCCCCGACATCTATAAACTAACTAATGACCCCATCAATCACAACCCGCTCTGGCCTCTAGCACCGCACAAGATTCCTTCTGACATCCCAAAGTTCGATGGGATAAGAGGGGAATACCCAACCGCACACATCACCACCTTTAATTTATGGTCTATATCTAATTCCATGGTGGATGATAGTATCTGGCTTCGACTATTCCCCCACACCCTTACAAGAAATTTTGCCAAGTGGTATATTGAATTACCACACACTGCCATCAACACTTTTGGCGCTTTAGCTATGGATTTTCTAAATAAATTCCAATTACCGATAAGATATGAAACCGAAATGGAACTGTTAACCTCGCTGCACCAAGACATTGCCACCCACATCTCTGATCACATTCATGAATGGAGGCATATGAGGAGGCTAGTCAAAGCGCCAATCCCGGATCATCTTCTATCTAATTGGTTTTGTAAGTCTCTCTTACCCCACATCTCTAAATACATTGGCCTATCTGGTGCAGTTACAGAAGATCAATGCATTTTTCATGCCCAAAATTTAGATTTAATCTACTCACAATCTAGCACGCTATATGATTTACTCCCCAATGCCCCAGGTAACCCAAATTCTCCCGCTACTCAGAAACTCAGAGTCCACGCCGATGGTCTCGTTGGCGCAATCTCTGGCATAGCCACAAAACAGTCTTGGGGGAAAAACTCCCAGCCATCCTTGGCTTCCACTTCCCCTAACCAAACAAATACTCTTCCTACCGCTGAGGTAAAATCTGCCAAAACTTCACAAAAACCTAGTGGAAAGAATAAGAAGAAAAAGAAAAAGACATATTCTTCCGAAGAGCGGTCAGACCATTAGAATAATCCTAATCAGAAAAATGCTGCTAAAAACAACAACGGGAAGGAGAAACCCATGAAATTTCCTTGCAAGATCCATGCGGAAGACCACTTGACATACAAATGTCCTTGACTTCAGGAATGCACCGATTTTATTGCAAACAAGGATTTTGGGAGAACACCCGCCATTCTTCATAATCCTTTCCCTAATCAACAGCACCAACAAAAACACATGGTTACAAACCCGCCACAACCCCCGCAAAGGGGAAGTGGTGGTTCACATCCTTCCGGTGAAAGATCATCCACCATTTATGGCATTGAAAGTGTTGAAATTCAAACACGAGCCAAGCTTATGGAAATCCTACCATACATGGTCAAGAACCTAGTACCAGTTCAAACCCACTGTCTCCCAACGATCTTCATATCGAACAACCTACTGCTAATCCCATGATTCATCCCCCCAAAGGAACACTTCGACGCACGACTCATAACACCTCTACATATGCAGCCCAAAACTACAACATTGTAGAATATTTGGTGCAGGCACTGTTAGCCATTTCTGCTCTCGAAGTATTGCAAACCTGTCCAGCACAAAGGAAAGCCTTGCTTTCGATCATTGGTGGAATAGACCCCCAGGATTCCGTGCTAGCTATATTTGATATGGAAAAATCTCAGACTCGCCTCTCACACCAACTCACATTCCAAGTGCAATTTGTGTCGAAAGGGAGACCAATCCATCATACTGTCATTGACGAAGGTGCTTCGACCTGCGTTATATCATAGGCTTGCTGACTCGCTTTAGGTTCTCCTACTTTGTCACTGCCATCGAATTCCCTCAAAGCTTTCGATGGCTACACATTCCTCCCCAAAGGATACCTTGCTAGCTTTCCAATCACTTTGAATGGGAAAACGATAACCGTGGATGTTGAAGTCGTAGATCACCATCTCAACTATAATCTATTGCTCGGTCACAGTTGGTCTTACGCCATGACTGCCATTGTTTCTTCGATCTTCCGACTCATCCTATTTACATTGTATGGGAAAATAGTCACAGTGGATCAGTTATCCTTCTGCACCCCTAATTATACCACATTACCAAGTAGTACTATACCCCTAATAGGAGGCTTTCCTAACTCTTACATCAGTATTGGTACGGGTCTTTTGAAGGCATCTTCCCTAATGGGTTGCTTTCCTCTCCCACCGCAAGAGGTTCCAAATACAGTTGCAATGATATCCACCACTTTGAATGGCTCTATCAACCCATGGATCCTTCCAACACCTTCAGACATTGTTTCCTACAGAGATCAAATGCTGCTCTCACCAACCGAGTTGGCTTACCAAGCCATCCAAATTACATCTGAACCCTCCACTACTATGGTTTCAACCAAAGGTACAAACATCCTACCCATCACAGTTCTCTCTATGGATCTCCTCAATGAAGTCTTTCCTACAAAAGAAGCTATTCGAGAAATCATGTCTCTAGAAGAACGACCTTGGGGAGAGTTTCACCATTGCCCTTCGATGATTGACTCGGACGTGATTGTTTGGTCAATTTAGTGTGTCCTAAATTGCTGCATTTAATTTGTCAATCCAGGAATCGTAAGCTGATGAAGTGCGGCGCACTATATGTGCAAGATAACCTATTTCTTAACTTTTTTTCGTTTTTGGTTTTCTAAGGTGAAATGGAAATTCTAAGATGAAAACAAGTTTGGTTATGTTTGTTCAAGGAAGTGATATCCCCTATAATGATTTACCAACTTGAAATTTTAAAAAGAAATTTGAAATTTACAATGACAAGACTTGAAAGGAAATGAAAATGTGCTGCTGAAAATGAAAAAAATGCTGCTAGTCTAGTAAATCAAAATAATGAACTATTGAGCATGAAAACTAAACTATTCTTGCTGCCGACTAAACATAAAAGAAACTATGCTTAAGGAAATTCAAAATTGCAACAAAATAAATCTAAATCAGATTACATCAATTTATCTTATGATCCTTCATCATTAGTCCAGCTATGATTTTCGGAAGTAATCATAAACAATTTGAGTAACTGATATTTAATTTGCAGAAAGTAAACTAATACTAAACCATACACTCATGATTCAATCCCTCACCATCAGTCCAGCTGTGGCTTTCGGAGGCAACTGAAGATGTCATGCATGATTTAATATATCTAAATTTGCGGAAAAGAAACTAATACTAAACTACACATTTCATAATACAATCCCTCACCATCAGTCCAGCTGTGGCTTTCGGAGGCAACTGAAGATGCTATGAGCAGCTTAATATATCTAGATTTGCAGAAAAGAAACTAATACTAAACTACACATTTCATAATACAATCCCTCACCATCAGTCCAGCTGTGGCTTTCGGAGGCAACTGAAGATGTTATGAGCAACTTAATATATCTAAATTTAACTACTGAAGAAAATAAGAAAAACTGAAATGAACAAAGCAATACTGAAATTAAACAGAAACTATGAAAAGTTACAATGACAAGACTTGAAAGAAAATGAAAATGTACTGCTGAAATGAAAAGGTGCTGCTAATCTAATAAATCAAAACAGTAAACTAGTGAGCATGAAAACCAAACTATTCTTGCTTCCAACTAAACATAAAAGAAACTATGCTTAAGGAAATTCAAAAATTGCAACAAAATAAATCTAAATCAGATTACATCAATTTATCTTCTGACCCTTCATCATTAGTCCAGCTATGATTTTCGGAAGTAATCATAAACAATTTGAGTAACTGATATTTAATTTGCAGAAAGTAAACTAATATCAAACCATACATTCATGATTCAATCCCTCACCATCAGTCCAGCTGTGGCTTTCGGAGGCAACTAAAGATGTCATGCATGATTTAATATATCTAAATTTGCGGAAAAGAAACTAATATTAAACTACACATTTCATGATACAATCCCTCACCATCAGTCCAGCTGTGGCTTTCGAAGGCAACTGAAGATGCTATGAGCAGCTTAATATATCTGGATTTGCAGAAAAGAAACTAATACTAAACTACACATTTCATAATACAATCCCTCACCATCAGTCCAGCTGTGGCTTTCGGAGGCAACTGAAGATGCTATGAGCAGCTTAATATATCTAAATTTTCAGAAAAGAAACTAATACTAAACTACACATTTCATAATGCAATCCCTCACCATCAGTCCAGCTGTGGCTTTCGGAGGCAACTGAAGATGCTATGAGCAGATTAGTATATCTAAATTTTAACTACTGAAGCAAATAAACAAAACTGAAATGAACAAAGCAATACTGAAATTAAACAAAAGCTATGAAAAGCAAATTAGTAGCAGAACAATGTTAGTTCCATGTCACTAATCAAAAAGCTATGAAAATGCCCGGGCTGCCTATCTATAACCTGAAACAAGAACACTGATCAGTGATTAACAATCATAAAGCATGAAAGACAGAAATGAAATGGAAATTATGGAAGTGTATAAACATAAATGAAACAAGTGCAATGTATGAACATATGAATGGATTATGACACAATGATTTTCTAAAGAAACGAAATTAAAATTATACACTAATGCACAAAACCTTAGCTGAGCAGGGGCCCTCTACACCAGCCTTGGCAACGGTCCTCAAATACGAATTAAGTTGGAAAACAGAGTCTTCTTATATTAAAAAGCAGTCATTACAGAATGGTAATGTTACGGCACAAGTGCAGCGTAATCACACTACAGAGCAGACTAACAAAAGATAACAGAGACTAACATTCACTAACATCGACTAACTCTATATGCGTATGCAAACGCATTATATATAACAACGAACTATAACTGT